>JAMAJW010000062.1:0-203150 GCA_023628855.1 Coniochaeta sp. PK30-01
ATCATTAGTAACAATCATCCCCTGAGACCCCACCGGTCCCGTCGTACCACCACCCCCCCCACCACCAGAAGTCCCTCCCCCTCCCCCGCCCCCTGCCCCCCTGGTCATCGACCCGGTCTGGCTCCCAGTCTCGCTCGCCGCACCACTCTTCCCCGTCCCGTCGCCGCCGACACTCCCCGGGCGCGATCCCACCAACCCACCAGTCCCCCACGGTCCAACGTCCCGCTGCAGCGGGCTCTGCATGACGGGCGAGTTGTGCACGCTGCCCATCCTCCCGGGGCTGACGGCGCGCCGCTTGAAGCTTACGGGATCCCACGTGTCCACCGCGTCGTCGGCGCGCCGCCGCTTGTTGTTGATCCGCCGCGTGATCTCGGCTGCTGAGGGGGCCATGCCGCCTCCCACCCCGGCGTAGCCTGCAGTGGTGGTGGTGGTGCCCAGCTGCTGCTGCCCGGGGGTGCCGGTCCCGGTGCCGTTGCTGCTCGCTGCAGAGGGGGAGTCCATGTTCAAGTCCTCCGTGGCCGTGGCGGACGGGGCGCGCGTCGCGAGCAGGCCGAATAAGGGTGGAGGGGGCGTCAGACGCACACCACCGCCCCGACGACTACCACCACCACCACCACCACCACTACCATTGCCATTACCATTACTCGTCTCCGAAAACGTGTCCCAGAAGTCCTTCCCCTTGGAGTTTCTCAGGGCCTGCTGCTTGAAGCTACTTCCCCCTCCCCCCAACACCCCGAGGCCGGCGGTGGGGGGTGTGTCCATCATCATGGCGTCGTCCTCGGGGATGTCGTCGAGGTTGTTGTAGTCGACCGCCGTCGTCGCGAGCTGCTGGGGGCTGGACAGGGCGCTGCTGGTCGAGGGGGCGGGGTAGTCGAGGTCGCTCTCGCGCACCTGGCGGACCACCTCGGCCTCGTGCCGGAACTCGGCTTCCACGGGGGCGCTCTCTTCCGCTAGCGCGGCGCGGATGCGGGCGAAGCCTTTTGTTTTGGGCTGTACACCGATATTAGATTGGGATGCAACAGGGGTGGTGAGGATGGGGGTGACTGAGTTGTGTTTCGCTTACCAAGAGGCTCCCCCGCCGTGTGACGGCGCGCTTGATAACGCCGGGGCGGGACGGGCTGTCGACGCCTCCACCTCCTCCTCCGTCGAGTTGTTGCGTCTGCTGGCGGTTGTTCTCGTCGCTCTCGCTGCCGGAGATGTGCAGCTGGTTGGCCGCCCAGCTGATGCTCTCGCGGCGCGCGTGGTCCGCCATCACGTCCCCCCTTGCCACCACCACGTTGTTCGGCGGGGATTTGGACAGTTGCGGCTGCTGGGGCAGGACCGAGCTGCTGAAGCCCAGGCCCAGCGGACCGCGGAGCTTCTTCCGCGGCTGCTTGCGCGGCCGCTGGCGCTGCTGGAAGCTCAGCAGGCTGTTGACGGCCGGCGAGCCGCCGGGCATCCACGGGGCGCCGGGGGTTGGGTGGAGACTGGAGGCGGTCTTGCTGGCTTGTTGTGGGGTTGTGATGAAGCCGTCTTGGTCCATCATGTCCTCGTCCATGAAGTCGTCGTCGTCCGAGGTGCTCGACGAGTCGGAGCACATGTGCATGTTGCTGCCCAGGGAGCTCGAGATGTTGGACCGCTCGTGGTGGTGGCTGTGGTTGCCCATGACGGACCACAGCGAGTTGGAGGTCTGTTCCGCGTTTCCGTATTCGCCGGTGCGGCGGCCGGGTATGTTCATGGCGCGGCTGCCGACCGTGGGCGACGAGTCGGGGGACGCCTGGTCGGCGAGGGTGGAGTGGTGCAGGCTCGTGGCGGCGCGGGAGAAGTCGAGCCCTCGCGACCGCCGGGGCAGGATGTTCGGCGAGGCGTAGATGTGCGAGTGGTCGAGCTTGGGGGACAGCGGCGCCGGCTTGACGTACGGCTGCTGCGTCTGCTGCGCGGGCGAGGCGGCGGCGGCGTCCTCCTGTGGCTGTGGCAGCTGCAATGAGAGTCCTCGCAGGCCGAAGCCGGCTCGGACCGGTGTCGAGGGCAGGGAGGCGGCGATGCTCGCCATGCTGCCGTCGCGGATGAGGTTGTCGTCCTTGGACTGGCGGCGTGAGGCCTCGACGATGTGCGGGGAGGGGGACAGCCTCACGGGCGTGCCTCCGCCGTCGGACAGGGAGCGCGTCTTGGGCTTGGGCGACTTTGGCATCCGCGTGGCCAGGTCGGCGAGGTCGATGGCCGTGGGCGGCTTGGCGTCGACGTCGTCCATGACGGCCATGTCGTCGAAGTCTGCCTCGGACATGGTGGCTGCTGGTGCCCTGTGGTGTACAGCTCGTCGTTGGCTAACCGCGTGCGCTGGTGGCTGGTCAGATCATCATCGCGGCGTCGGGCGTCGGCGTCGGTGGTTGGTCGTCTCGAGTGATTGGCCGGGGAGAGTCGAGTATTGGAGTGGAGGGATGTTCTGTGTGTTCCAGATGCCTTTGTTTTGACGGCACCGGACCTATATTCGTTCTCTCTCTCGCCACGCGGATAGTATCAAAGTCCAAGGTAGACCCTGAGATACCTTGGTGTACTGTGTAAGGGTTGGTAAGGTGCACTAATCGGCTGAGAACCTTGCTGTAAAAATAGTGGACGGCAACTACCAATAGCTGCCTGACCCCTGTAATAGCCCCACCTGATTGGATGGCGCTTGACGTTTTAGTGCTGTGGGTACCTGTATGTACTGCATCATAGTAGAACCCGGCTCTACCGCTACCGGGACAGTCCGCCGGTTTCATTCCAATCGCCCTCGAAAGTCGAGACATTGTTTCTACAAGGTGCCATATCACCTTATTCTCATATCGACCTTGATATCTCAGACATGTTTAGGGTTCCGTACTTCTGTTGACGCCCGAGACATGCAGCACCAGCACCAGCACCAGCAACTGGACAGTTGATGGCAAGAAGACTGATCAAACCTCGAGTCTATCCTGTCTATAACCTGCCTGACTTCATCCTTCTACCACAGTATATCCAGTGATATTGATACCCTTCATCCAGTATTAATACCCAGGCTACGCCTTGAATGCCTTGTCGAAGCCGGTCAGGGTCAGCCGGAAGTGCACGTCGCCCTTCTGCACCCGCTCGACGGCCTCCTTGCATCCCTCCTCCGAGATGTCGATGGTCTGCACCACCGGCCGCACGCCCTTGTCCGCCGCGAGCTGCAGCATCGCCTCCATCTCCTGGTGGTTGCCCAGATGGCTGCCCGTGATGCGCGCCCCGTTCTTGGTGAACTGCATCGGCATCAGCGCCGGCAGCGGCTCGTCGCCCAGCCCGACCATGTGGAAGTCTCCCCCTACTTTCAGCGTCGACATGTACTGCGCCACGTCCATCTTGTGCGTGGCGTCGGACGCGTTGAGGATCATGTCGAACTTGTACTTGTACTTGTCCGCCCACCCTTCGTCGGTGGTGACGATGACCTCGTCCGCGCCCAGCTTCTTGGCGTCGGCGACCTTGTGCGGCGAGTGCGTCATGGCGTACGTCTCGGCGCCCAGCGCCTTGCTCCACTGGATCGCGAGGTGGCCCAGCCCGCCGATGCCGAGCACGGCCACCCTGCTGCCCCTGCCGATGCGCGCGCGCACGAGCGGCGAGTACGTCGTGATGCCGGCGCAGAGTAAGGGTGCGGCCTCGTGCGACGGCAGCGCGTCGGGGATCTTGAAGACGAAGTACTCGTGCGCGCGGATGTAGTTGGCCCAGCCGCCGTGGGCCTTGCTGCCGTCCGGGTATGTGGCGTTGTATGTGTCTGGGGGGCAAGTGTCAGTTCACAGTTCACAGTTCACGGCTCTCTCTCTCTCTCTCTCTCTCTCTCTCTCTCTCAGTTTTACTAATATTATGGATGTCGAGGAAGACGCACCAACCCAGTGAGGGCAGTAGTTCTCGTTCTGGCTCTTGCACAGGTCGCACTTCAGGCAGGCCCAGACCTCGGCGCCGACGCCGACGCGGTCGCCCTCCTTGATGGAGGTCACGCCCTTGCCGACGCGCACGGCCTTGCCCACCACCTCGTGGCCGACGCAGAGCGGGCCCTCGAAGTCGCCCCAGCCGCCGGTGACGGTGTGCACGTCGGAGCCGCACACGCCGCAGCACTCGATCTGCACGTCGACGTCGTGGTCCTCGAAGGGCTTGGGCGTGAGCTCCTGCTTCTTGAACTGCTTGCACGTCTTGGGCGAGTCGACGCAGAAGCCGCAGAAGGTGTCGGGGTAGCCCATGTTGTGCTGGTTGCCTTGTGGGAGTAGGAGTGTGCCTAGGTAGGTATGTGATGGTAACCTGGTGGTGATATACGGTGTATACGACGGTCGAATTGTTCTATCAAATGTTCTAGAAAAGAGGTGTATGTCTGAACCTCTTATACCAGCACCATCTCGCCTGGTCTAGTTGACGGTCGATATGACGTCGACGACTCCCCCGTGGATGGTCCGTGGATGGATACTAGCGCACAAAACCCCGAGATTATGCCACAGAATGTCTACGCCGGCGTCTTCACAGTGGTGGTTATCCCCAGGTATAGGCGTGTCTTTGTTCCGCAGTTGCACACATGCCTGACAAAGCATGCTGCCCACGGTCGGGTGGTATTGCCGAGTCCATGATGAGTGGGAGCCTCTACAGTAGACATACGGTCCGATACCGACGACACCCTTGATGTCTGTTCTGAGCAGGTGCGGCGATCGTGAGGCCGGCACTAGACCAGGAGACTGGCAGGAGAACCGTCACTATGACATGGTACTCTACACGTGTACTATGCAGGACATAAGGTGCCCTAGTATAACCAGTCCTGAGCACCATGGACGTTCAGCGAGGTGGAAAGTAAGAGTTGCGCATTTTGGTCATGACGCCTATGGAAATAAATTGAAAATTATTAAATAAAATAAAATAAAATAAAATACGTATCTTATTAATTCGATCGTCAATTCGTAAGTTGACGTCAGCGAAAACGGTCGACCAGCAGCGGGGCCAGCTCCGGTTTCGCCAAGACTCAATTGGAGAGCTTCTTCCCTTTTCTTTCCCTCGACCCCTCATCTGCTTACTATTACGACAGTATGTACCTCTCTTACTGTGTGCGATACCATATAACAACATGTACATTCCATCTGTCATAGTACTCATGCCTCCCCACCTGCTCGGCACCCAGATGCCGTCGCCGAACTGGTTGGTACCTTACCATCGTAGACCTGTAGCTCCATCTGTCAGATCGCCCTCGTTGCCCTCGATTCTCTCCAGCGCATATAGTCTGGACACATGAACAGCCTGCGAGCAGCTCGTAGATTGAGACAGCAGCTATCTTTCCTCCCAAAGACGACGACAACCACTCCATCCACCAAGCCGGCGTCCCCAGTGAGACTATTCGCGACCATGGCGGCCACCACCGACACCAAGAACTACAAGTTCAACCACTCCATGTAAGCCAACCACCCCTATAGCTACCCAACACTCAATAATGACTACCCACCAGAAGAGCTAGCTGATGCATCTCCCGTACTCTCCAGGATCCGCGTCAAGGACCCCAACGCATCGATCAAGTTCTACGAACACCTCGGCATGACCCTCCTCAAGAAGCTCCCCTTCCCCGACGCCAAGTTCGACCTCTACTTCCTGGGCTACGACTCGCCCTCCTCGCCCTCCCACGGCCGCGAGCTCTGGGACCGCGAGGGTCTGATCGAGCTGACGCACAACTACGGCTCCGAGGCCGACCCGGACTTCAAGGTCAACAACGGCAACCGCGACCCGGACAGGGGGTTCGGCCACACGTGCATCAGCGTCGACAACATCCAGGCCGCCTGCGCCCGCATCGAGGCCGCCGGCTACCGGTTCCAGAAGAGGCTGACCGACGGCCGCATGCGCCACATCGCCTTCGTGCTCGACCCGGACGACTACTGGGTCGAGGTGATCGGCCAGAAGAGCGTCGAGGAGACCGAGGCGGTTACCACGACGGACACGAGCACTTACAAGATGGTATACCTCCCTCTTTTTCCCGCTTCAAAAAAAAAAAAGTACAAGTTTTGTTTGCTGACGGGCGAGTGAAACAGAACCACACCATGATCCGCGTCAAGGACGCCGAAAAGTCGCTCAAGTTCTACCAGGACGTGCTCGGCATGGCCCTCTACCGCACCGCCGAGAACGAGAAGGCCGGCTTCAACCTGTACTTCCTCGGCTACCCGGGCGAGAAGGGCGTGCCGCAGGGCTACCAGGCCGACCGCGAGGGCATCCTCGAGCTGACGTGGAATTACGGCACCGAGAAGGACGAGAACTTCCGCTACTACGACGGCAACAGCAAGGACAGCGAGGGGCGGCAGGGGTTCGGGCACATCTGTGAGTGATCTTCCTTGCCTGTAAAGCTCGTGAGTGACAGAGAGAAATGAGGACTGACCACTGACCAAAACCAGGTGTCTCGGTTGACAACATCGAGGCTGCGTGCCAGAGGTTCGACGAGAAGGGCGTGACGTGGAAGAAGAAGCTGACCGACGGCCGGATGAAGAACATTGCCTTCGTCCTGGACCCGGACGGATACTGGATCGAGGTCGTGCAGAATGAGCGCTTCTCGGGCAAGCCCAACTTCTAGGCGGACTGATATCCCGCATTCTCTCCCCCGGAAAGTCTGGTAGTCAATGCATACCTAGGTACCACCCGTGCTTCAAGATGAACTGACTTGCCATACACAGTACGTGCTTTCAGATGAACTGACTTGAAATGTCCCGCATGCAAGTAATCTGACACCCTCGGTCAGACTGGGGAGGTCCATCCGAGCCGTGATCTGGCATCAGACCAGTCACGGCCAGGTGTGACCCCAGGCTATAACGCATTGCATCAGGATCTGGGGAAGCCCGCACCGTGTGATTCGGGGCGTGGAATGTAGCGTGCAGTAGCTCTGCATTGGCGGAACGTGGGGGGAGAGGAAAGAATGTGGATGGCCTTGTGGGATTGAGGGGTTCAGTTCGAGACTGGTCTCTTTGCTGCTGTCTCTCCCCTCGTGCTCATAGGCTGGTAAGCTCCGCGTCTTGGACCTACGCTCTGTTGGGGCCGTGCCGCTTAGATGATACTATGACATGACACACACGCACACACGCACAGCACGCCGGCTGTCGTGCGAACATGTCGAGCTGGCGCGACAGTCGTGGCATCTCGAGAGCGCCTTCTCCCTCGCCATCTGCGGGTGTCCTATCTTGTGATAGTGCTTGCGCCACCCTTGGGGATTTCTGTTGGCTCGGACCGTTCTTGTTTGTTCGTCATTGGGTCGAGGGGTTCTTTGTCTCGCCCTAGCTTGTTCCTTGGCTGCCGAGTGGCTGGCAGGGAGACAGACGAGGGCATCCCCCCCCCGTATACTTATACGCAAGGACTGCTCGAGACAAGAGACCATAAGAAACCTCGACCTCTGCAGAACCACCAAGTCCTACCAACCCATTCCTCTGCGAAGAGCATCAGTTTGCGAACTCAACAACCCACCGTCATACCAAACACACACAGACACACACACACACACACACACACACACACACCACATACAGACAGACATAATGGCCCCCTCCGCCACCCCCTCCCACCCTCCGTCCCCGTCCTCCCCGTCCTCCCGGCCTCGCATCCTCGTGCCCGAGAAGGTATCCCCCGACGGCCTCGCCCTCCTCCGAGACCTCTACGAAGTCGACGTCCCGGACTCGCCCCTCAGCCCGACCGAGCTCCTCAGCCTGATCCCGGCCTACCACGCCCTCATCGTCCGGTCCGAGACGAAAGTGACGGCCGCCGTGCTGCGGGCCGGCCGCAAGCTCAAGGTCGTGGCGCGCGCGGGCGTGGGCGTCGACAACATCGACGTCGCGGCCGCCACGAGCCAGGGCGTGGTGGTTGTTAACTCGCCGGCGGGGAACGTCGTGGCGGCCGCGGAGCACACGGTTGCGCTGTTGTTGGCCACGGCGCGGAATGTGGGGAGGGCGGACGGCGGGTTCAAGAAGGCTGCTGCTGCCGGAGGGGAAGGAGGCTGGGACAGGGCGGCGCTGGTGGGCGTCGAGGTCGGGCGGAAGACGCTGGGGATCGTGGGGTTGGGTAAGGTGGGGCTGAAAGTCGCGCGGATGGCCATCGGGCTGGGCATGAGCGTGCTGGCGGTCGATCCGTACGCGAGCGCGGACATCGCGCGGGAGGCCGGGGTGACGCTGGTGGCCGGCGGACTGGGGCAGCTCTTGCCTCGGGTGGACTTCCTGACGATCCACACGCCGCTGCTGGCGAGCACGCTGGACCTCCTGGGGGACAAGGAGCTGCGGCTGATGAAGCGCACGGCGAGGGTGCTCAACGTGGCGCGCGGGGGCGTGTACAACGAGGAGGCGCTGCTGCGGGCGCTGGACGAGGGGCGGATCGCGGGCGCGGGGATAGACGTGTTCACGACCGAGCCGCCGGCCCCGGGGTCGAGCGCGGCGAGCCTGGCGGCGCACCCGAGGGTGGTGGCCACGCCGCACCTGGGGGCGAGCACGGTCGAGGCGCAGGAGAATGTGAGCCTGGACGTGTGCGCGCAGGTGAGGGAGGTGCTGAGGGGGGGACTGCCGACGGCGGCGGTCAACGCGCCGCTGATCATGCCGGAGGAGTATCGCCGGCTGCAGCCGTTCGTGCGGCTGGTGGAGAGGATGGGCAGCCTGTACACGCAGCACTTTGCCGGCGGGAAGGCGGGCATGGTTGGCGGGAGGAGGTTCGAGCTCGCGTACCAGGGGGAGCTGGCGGGTGTGGGCAATACAAGGCCACTGTTCGCGGCGCTGGTCAAGGGGCTCGTCTCGAGCATCTCGGACTCGGGCGGGAGGGACGTGAATATCGTCAACGCGGGCTTGATCGCCAGGGAGAAGGGGATTGTGATCAGTGAGACGCACGTGCGCGAGCCCGAGGGCGGGATGGTGTACGCGTCGCTCGTGACGCTGCGCAGCCATGGAGAGCCATCATCGCAGCAGCAGCAGCAGCAGCAACACGGCGGACAGAAGACGCAGGTCATCGACGGGTACGTCAGCGGCAGGCACATCTACATCTCCAAGCTGGACAGGTTCGCGGCCAACTTCGCGCCCGAGGGCACGCTGGTGGTGCTGCACAACTACGACGAGCCCGGTAAGATCGGGAGCGTCGGCATGGTGCTGGGCAAGCACGGCGTCAACATCCGGTTCATGAGCGTCGCGAGCCTGGACGCCGAGACCAGGGAGGAGCTGGCCAGGACGGCGTCCGAGACAGAGAGCAGTGATGCTGCCGGCCGAGACGACGAGAAGAACGGAAACGGGAACGGGAACAGAGACCCGGCCAACGAGGCCCTCATGATCCTGGGCGTCGATGGCGAGGTGACCAAGGAGGTGCTGGAGGACCTGGGCCGGCGCGAGGGCATCCTGAATGTCAGCCTGGTGAGGCTGTAGGTGGTAGCACGAGAAGGGACGACTTATCCCCTGGAATGGATGAGAACGTGAAGTCCTTCTTCTTGCTTTATAGTGCTGACTGCATGTCCAAAGAGGTTCTCAACCGTGTGCATCCGACATGTGAGACGTCGATGTCGGAGCGGATGATTCAGGGGCCTAAGGTAAGTAAGGCAAAGCAGCTTTAGGTTAACCTTTACTGCTGCCACAGGTGCACTTGCACTAACAGACCACTATAAACGCACCCTGCTGCAGCGCCAAGGCAATGACACAATCCAGCGTTATCCACTAAATTCCAGGTAGTCTCCACTGTTATCCACTGCCAGAACCGCCTCCCCACCGCCAAGAAAATGATCGAGACTTCCGTACCTCTTAGCCTGCTTCCGTAGTACTAGCAGTGTAACAAGCTCCTCGGTCACTTTTCTTCCACTTCCTTCCCCATCCCGCACCACACAGAACCCTGATCGCCCGCACATCAACGAGGCCATCTACAAGGGTAACCATGAATTGAAAGCCGGATTCAGCTGCAAACCATTCCTCTACTCTCGTCCTCCACACCAATTCGACGTCTCTCCGACAAAAGCAGGCAAATGGCCGCAGCCACGGCTCGAACGCGTGTGTCGAGCTCCTCCTCCTCCTCCTCCTCCTCCTCCAATGGCGTCCTCAGAGCCCGCCCCTTCGCTCTCGGCATCTCCAAGATCCTCTTCATGAGCTTGTCCTCCGTCGTCTCCGCCGCTCCGCTGTCCATCTTCAAGCACTACGACGACGACGTGCCCGAGGAGCAGGGCGCCAGCCTGTGGGTGCTCTATGTCGCCTCCGCCGTGCTGGTCCTGCTCGGCGGAGCCTTTGCCGGCCTGACCATTGCGTATGTCTCGTGCTATTCTCCCCCTTCTGTCCCCCCTCTCCTCCTCCTTCCTCCGCCACCGTGTTATGCCGTGGGAGATAGACTAACCAATGACGCACAGCCTCATGGGACAGGACGGCATCTACCTCCAGGTCCTCTCGCGAGACCACACCGAACCGCAGCAGAAGAACGCGAAACGAGTCTACGACCTGCTGGGAAAGGGAAAACACTGGGTGCTGGTGACGCTGCTGCTGTCCAATGTCATCGTTAATGAGACGCTGCCAGTGGTTCTCGACCGATGTCTCGGCGGTGGCGTCGCTGCCGTCGTAGGCAGCACGTTCCTCATTGGTGAGCCCTTACACACCACTGATATTATATATAACTAGAAACCCTTGCTAACATCTGTCCACTCTCCAAGTCATCTTTGGCGAAGTCATCCCCCAGTCTCTCTGCGTGCGATACGGACTGCAGATCGGCGGCTACATGTCCAAGCCCGTCCTGGCCCTCATGTGGCTCATGGCGCCCCTGGCCTGGCCAACCGCAAAGCTCCTCGACTGGCTGCTCGGCGAGGACCACGGCACCGTGTACAAGAAGAGCGGCCTCAAGACGCTCGTCACCCTCCACAAGAACCTGGGCGACGTCTCGGAGCGCCTCAACCAGGACGAGGTCACTATAATAAGTGCCGTGCTGGACCTCAAGGCCAAGCCCGTCGAGAGCGTCATGACGCCCATGAGCGACGTCTTCACCATGTCCGAGGACACGTGCCTGGACGAGGAGACGATGGACCTGATCCTCTCGGCGGGTTACTCCCGGATCCCCATCCACGAGCCCGGCAACCCGACCAACTTCGTCGGCATGCTGCTGGTCAAGATCCTCATCACCTACGACCCGGAGGACGCCAAGCTCGTCCGCGATTTTCCCTTGGCCACGCTGCCCGAGACGCGGCCCGAGACGAGCTGCCTCGACATCGTCAACTTCTTCCAGGAGGGCAAGTCGCACATGGTCCTGGTCTCGGAGTACCCCGGAGAGGACCACGGCGCGCTCGGCGTCGTCACGCTCGAGGACGTGATCGAGGAGCTCATCGGCGAGGAGATCATCGACGAGTCGGACGTCTACATCGACGTGCACAAGGCCATCCGCCGCCTGACGCCCGCGCCCAAGGCCCGGCTGCAGAGGCGGCCCTCGGAGAACAACCAGGTCCCCAAGACCAGCAACGACGCCGCCACCACCGGCATCCTAGTGGACGTGAGCGACCACCCGTCTGCAACAGCCGAGGCAACCCCAGCAGCAGCAGCAGCAGCAGCAGCCAGGAGACCCGGCTCCGTCACAGCCAACACGACGAGCGACGCGACGCACCTGCTGTCCAGCAGCCCGCGCGCCGCGACGGTGATGATGCGCCGCAGCTCGGCGGGGCTCGACGGCCACCTCGTCAAGTCTACCGTGCCCGTGCGCGCGAACCTCGAGGAGATGCGCCAGCACCTCCGCCACCTGGGACCCTCCAACCCGGCCACGAACCCCAAGAACACGCGCTCGACCACGGTCAAGATCAAGCCCGGCATCGCCGCCACGACGCCGTCGTCCAACAACACTCTGCGCACGAGCTCCGCCGCCGGCGTCCGCGTCGGCGTCGGCGTCGGCGGCATCGAGACCATCGACGAATCCCACCCGGCCCCGCACCGGCAGGACGACGAGACCACGGCCCTGCTCAACGCCGTGTCGGGCAAGGACGGCATCCAGGCGCTGCAGGAGCACCACTACGGCACCACCGTCGTCAGCCCGCAGCACCCGAAGACGCCTACGACACCACCACGACCCAACGCAAACGGCGGCACGCAGACGGCAGAGGAAGAAGACAAGAGCACGCAGACCCGCGGCCCGGACGGCGGGTTGTACCTGGGCAGCCTCTCCGCCGTCGGCGGCAGCAGCAAGAACAGCAGCGTGCACAGCCTGCCGTCAGACCTGGGCAGCCAGGCGCACCATCCGCCACCGCCCTCGCACCACCACCAGCAACCCAAGCGATTTGTGCGCAGTGGTAGTATCACCGAGAACGTGGTCGAGACGCGGGCGGGGGTGCGCAAGGTCGTGCTCGAGACGACGAGCAGCAGCAACGAGGACGACGAGACAGTGACCAGCAGCAACATCGTGGCTAGGAGCCCGGGGGGCGGGTCGCCTAGGCTGCGGGCCGCGAGTCGGTCGGCGCTCGCGCTGTTTGGTGGTGGTGGTGGTGGTGGGGGGAGGGGGGATATTGCTGAGGAGGACGACGAGGATGATGATGAGGACGAGGAGGAGGGAGGTGGTGGTAAGGCAGAGGCAGAGGCAGGGGCAGGGGGAGGGGGAGGGGGAGATGGGACGGCGGAGAGGGAGGGGGCATCTGCGGCAGCGAGTAACAGTGGCAGCGCATCAGGTGCCGGGGGTACCGGTGGGGGCACGAAGGCGCCGGCGAGGAAGAAGAATAACAGGCGGAAGAAGAGGAGAGGGGGCAAGTCGTAGGTCGACGAGCTGCCCGTCCTGTTCCGACGGCCTGGGCCTGGCGGCGGTGTACTATGATTTTATTCGTTTGTTTGTTTGTTTGTTTGGTTTGGCTTGTATGATTAGTGGATTGGGACAGAAACAAGGTGGCCAGGGAAGAACAAGGAAAGAAGATGTCGAGATCAGCGATTTGAGAGGGAGGTTGTGTGTAATCATGATGAGGGTTTACCGGTCCGAAAAGGGGGGGGGGAGGACAATTGTAAACGGCAGCGGCTGCGGTTGAACAGCTGGAAGGAGAAAAGCTTACTACGTCTAAGCAAATCAATGTAAACTCTGTGTGTCTTACGTTTGCGAGATCATTGTATTGCGTGTATGTGATGTGATGCTAGAGGTGGGTGGCTAAGTGCTAGATAACCTGGAAGGTAAAGGTGGTGTCCGTGGACCACCGTCATATGTCAGATTCGCAAGTCTTGCCTGACCTGAGTGTCACGGTCCCAGTTCGTGATAATCCGTCTGCCCATAAAGTTCAAGATGCCCTTCAGCACGCGCTGGTTCATAAGAGCAAGAGCAACCCCAGACTTCTCGTGTGAGAGAGAGTAAAACCCGCCGAAAACCTCCGTGCGAAGGCGAGAGTCGCTGCCCTTCCATTCCCAGATCCCTTAGTCCCTGCCAGCCGCCCAATATCTCAAGTCCCGAAGCCTCCAAAAAGTATGTAGTCGTGCAAGGCGAGATCGCCCTAGATGTCGCCGGCAGCCGTCCCGTTGAAGTCGTCAAACACGCCCTCCTCGAACACGCTCCTATAAGCGTAAGTGTCGAACGCGGGAAGCGCGTCGAACGTCCGCTTGATGTCGTCCAACGACGCGACCACGAAGCCGAACGCCTCGCCGGCGGCGATGAGGCCGAGGTTCCGCAGCATCGACGGCGGCAGGCCGTACGAGCCGAGCACGAGAGAGACGGCCGGGCAGATCACGTACGGCCACCAGGCGGCGCCCGGGGCCGAGGCGCCGAAGACGGACTTGCCCACGCGCGTGGCCGCCGAGGCCGTCTCTTCGAGCACGTCGAGCAGCTCGGACGTGATGTTGCTGGCTTGGCGCAGGTGGTGGGCGTGGTCTTCGTGTCGTGACGCGAGCGTCTCCGAGGCGAGGATGAGGCGGTCGAGGCCCTCCTCGAGCGAGTCTTGCCGCGCTGCGAGCTCGGCGGCTTCCAGGCGGGAGAGTTCCTAGGTATATTAGTTTTCCGGCCATTGGGGGAAGTAGAATTACGACGTACGATTTGATTGTGCAGCGCCATCGAGGAGGCAGCAGCCGAAGCAATCACGCTCACGAAAGCGGAGAGTTCGTCGTTGACCTTGCGTGTTGCTAGCTCCACAGACTCGCCGTGCGCCGCTGCCACTCTGGCGTCGCTGTCCATGACCGTCTGTAAGAGGACTGCGAGCACCTGCTCCAGGTTCACCGCGTGCTCCAGGCCACTCTTGACCCACGCTTCCGACTTCCGGATGGCCTGCTCCATGTCCCGAGCGAGGTACTCCTCGACCCTGGCCAGCCCGTCGCGGAGCTGGTCGATGTGCGGGTTCAGCTGGTCCACGCGCTCGGCGGCCTGCCTGGCGCGGTCATCGAGGTCACTCATTCGCTTCTGGAGCTCGGCTTCGACGCCGTCGGTCAGCTTGGCGATGATTTTGGTCAGTCGTTGGTAGAGGAGGACGCTTTGAGCTGTTGCCTGTCAGTTTGGGCTCCAGCAGAGTCATGGTCGAGCAACATACCCTTGTCATTATCTGCCCGCGCGGCCTCGCAGAACCTCAGCGCCTTGTGGCGGTAGCTCACCCACGTGTTCCACGCCGAGTCCGAGACGCCCAGCGCAGAGAGACACGAGTCGATCTCCTTAGACGTCACGTGCATATATGCTTCGTTTCGCACGGCGAGCTGGCTGAGGGCAGACTCTCGGAACTTGGCGCACTGGAAAGGGATATTGAACGAGCCTCTCTCGAGGTCGCAGATAGCTAGGCTCGCGGCGTATGAGTCGATAAAGTCTCGGAGTTGGCGCCCGCTGTCGGTCAGGACGGTCGCCTCGTCTTTGCCGTCTAGAAGCTGGCAGTTGTTGACGAGCAGCCGAGCGGCGACCCTGTGGCAGAGCGGCTGGGCTTCCAGCTCCTTCAGCTCGTCCAAGGCGACGGCGTAGACGTCTGGGAGGCGTGCCTCCTGGTGGTGTAGGATATCCGGTGAAGGTTGCAGCAACGGTCGCACTCTGGCGTCAGTGCGCCACGAGAAAGAGAGCACTGACGGGGAGAAGATGAGGAGGACGGCGAGACCTAGTCTCGCGCCTCTGGACGAGCTGGACTGTTGCGCTTGGCCCATCGTTGCTGGTGGACGCCCGATCGATCTGAAGACTGGCGTGGGAGAAGACGATGGGGTGTTTGGGGGAGCAGGTCGAGATGGAAACTAAATCGAAGAAGCCATCTTGTAGGTGTTTCCACCGGTTACACGAGGAAATGGGTGAAATGGGCGAGGGCGATAGTGACTGAGAGGGAAGGTACGTTGGTATTTGAAGTGGAAGGGAGCAGGTAGGTGTATTCCATATTCTCTGGAGGAAGGCACGACCGACGTTTCCTGGGTAGAGGTACAGGTACCTACCTCACCTCACCTCACCTCACCTCACCTCACCTCACCTTCAAGTCCACTTGACTTGACTTGCCTTGCCTGGTTCCCTAACTTCCAGGTTGCTTCGCAAGATGTGCGCGCTGAAGGCCAGCCGACACAGCTAGGTAAGGTAAAGAGATGTCGAATGGAGCCAGACGACTTCGATAGACCATGAACCATGAAGGGTACCTCTACACACTCCAGAATCACCCCAAAACAAGTCACCACGGCAGTCCTCATCCTGACGTGACTGATGTAGATTCATACCCCAAGATAAGCATCGACTTATCCGTGGAGTGCTAGTTGTGAGACGAATAATACAAAAAATGTATTGCACTGAGCGAACGGAACTGTATAGACTCTAAGGTACCTAGTATAGACTCCAAGGTACCTAGCTACCTGGATGGAGTTGAAGCCCCGAAATTACTTGGCCGCTCAGCGGGCGCTCTGACCAAGTACGGTTTTCCACCGAAGACTCACCGAGCCTCACCATGAATACCGGACCCACTCCTGCCATCCGATTGGCAGATGCATCCAATTGCCCAGAAACAGTTTTGGAGCTTCAACATCCGCAACCTGCGGCGCCAATCCTCACACGATCCCGACCGTCCAGACAGCCACCATGTTCGCGCCATGTAGGAGGACCGCCTTGGAGAGAGCAGCCGTCGTCTCCCCTCCCTCCTGTGCGACCACCACCATCCCCTCCTTCCTCGTCCCAGCCCTCCACACGCGGCGGACATTCTCCTCGACGACATGCAGGCCGTCCAAGCTCGGCCGCACGCCCATCTCCATACCCCCCGGCGTCGAGCTGATGATCGGCGAGCCCAAGGTCAAGAGGGACCCGACGAACTGGATGGTCGTGCCGAAGAGGACGGTCACTGTCACCGGACCACTAGGTGCGTCCGCAACAGGGTGTGTCCAGTCTAGCCAGCCAGGTCGCTAACGTTATCGTCAACCAGGACAACTCAACCTCGAGATCCCGCCCTACCTCAAAATCGACCATGACGCCGCCGCGAGGAGAGCCGTACTCAGCGTGGAGGACACGGAACAGAAGCAACAGCGCGAGATGTGGGGTATGCTCTTCCTCTTCCCCCGTCCTCTCCCCTTATTCCTCCCACTGCCATCAAAACTGACAAAGTCCGTGTCCAAGGAACAACCTGGGCCTACCTCCAGAAGCACATCCTCGGCGTGTCGGAGGGCCACACGGCCGTGCTGCGCCTCGTGGGAATCGGTTACCGCGCGACCGTCGAGCAGCGCCCTGCGCTGGAGGAGTATCCGAACCAGCCCTTCGTCGTGCTCAAGCTCGGCTTCTCCCACCCCGTGGAGATGGGCTGCCCCCCCGGCATAACGGCCAGCGCGCCCCAGCCCACCAGGGTCCTGCTCGAGGGCATCGACAGGGAGCAGCTCATGTCCTTCGCCGCCCGCATCCGCCGCTGGAGGGTTCCGGAGCCGTACAAGGGGAAGGGCATCTTTGTCAACGACGAGACCATCAAGCTGAAGCAGAAGAAGATCAAGTAGACGAGATAAGGCGGGGAGGGGAAGAAGGAAGGGAGGGGGGGGGGGGGGGAAGCCAATTGTATAAATATAACTTGTGTCGGTCGTGGTTTTCTAACGCCATGGCTGGACATGTGTGCCATATTAAAATCTTGTATTTTTCCATTTTATTTTATCCCGAACAAAAACCTGTTCTCGCCAGAGCATAAACCAGTCCGCAGAACAAAACTAGTTCCTTAAACCCCCAAAACCTCCTGCACAGCCTTGAGCACCTCCCCATGCACCGCCCTCGGCGCGGCCACCACGCCCTTATTCTCCGCCAGCGTCCTTCCTTGGCCAAAGTCCAGCCTCCGGCCCAGCACGTCCGTGACCTCCCCGCCGGCCTCGCGCACGATCAGGTCCCCCGCGGCGTGGTCCCAGATCTTCTCGCGGTACGCCGCGCTCGTCGGTAAGCGGAGGTAGATGTCCCCCGCGCCGCGGGCGATGCTGCCGTATTTCGCCTGGCTGTCCATGCGCACGCTCGGCCGCGTGATGCCCAGCTTCGCCGCGATCCGCGCCGCCTCGCCCTGGTTGCTGTGGCCCGCCTCGACGCTCTCGCAGAAGCTCGCCGCGGCGAGGTCCGACACGGGCTTCATGGCGATGCTCTTTCCGCCCGACAGCCCGCCCGAGGTGAGCGGGCGGGAGGTCGCGCCCTGGCCGCGGACGGCGGAGAAGATGACGCCCCGTCCGGCGTCGTGGTCCGAGCCAGCATCGGCGCTCAGCGGCGCGGCGTCGTCGACGGGCAGGTTGGGACACCCCAGAACGCCGACCTCGACCTCGCCGTCGACCAGCAGGGCGAGGCAGACGGCGTACTGCCCGCCGCGGAGGAAGCCCTTGGTGCCGTCGATGGGGTCGATGGCCCAGACGCGGCCCGCCTTCCGCCCACCCTCGCTGTTACCCGAGTCGATGAGCTCGATCATCTGCTCCTTGCTCTCGACCGCGCCACCCAACACCTCCGTCTCGGCCGTCTCGTCGTCCAGCCGCGTGGTGCGCACCAGCTCCCAGATGCGGTCGGCCAGCGCGGGGTCCTCGCGCAGCTTGCCGGCCTCCTCCTCGGCGACGATCTCGTCGGAGGGGAAGTTGCGCCGCAGCGCCGCGATGATGAGAGCCTGGGCGCCGAAGTCGCCGACGGTGACGGGCGAGGCGTCGCTCTTGGACACGGTGCCCTTGGCCGAGTCGAGGAAGACGCGGCGGGTGAGGAGGGAGGCGCGCTGCACGGCCAGCTGGGCGACGAGGAGCTCCCTCGCGTAGGGGGAGGACGACATGTTGGCTCTTGCGACGGAGAAGGACGACGACAAGGGGTGGGCGAGGTGCGAGGACAGGCGCACGAGGCGAGAGATGATGGTTGAGGAGGCGGAGGAGCTGAAGGTGATGGCCACGATGAGGGCGAGGAGGGAGGACAGAAAGATGGTGAGGGTGATGTTTCTCGGGGTGAGTCTGAATCTGGACTTTCTCTTCTTCGGCTTGGGGGCCGGAATGCGAGTCAATTGATATTTGTTGGCTGTCGTGTCGTGATCTGTGGTCATGGTATTTATTCGGAAGGGGTCTCTCAGTAGGTGTGAGCTTGAGCTGCCAGGTTAATGCCAGGTGCCCTGCAGCGGGCAAAAGTGATGGTGGGGCAGAAGTGACGTTTGGGGTTGTGCCCCGCAGTGCACCTAAGTACCGAAGTACCTAAGTGCCGAAGTACCTAAGTACCTAAGTACCTAAGTACCTTCCAGGTTGGTCTCGATGAGCGACAGCAGGATGACCATGAGATCAAGACTGTTACAACTACCTTCAGAAAGTCAAGGTAGTAGATGCTTGGGATGAGACGACGGGAGGAATGTAGTAACAACATGCCATGCTTCCCAACGGAGCGACATCAATAATCAAGACGCTTTCTCTACCATATATCGGGCACCACCCGAGCTCATGACGGACATCAGGCCTCCTCGTGTCACAACGATGCATCCATCAAGTCAAGGTATCCAACTCTCAATAACACCACAGTAAATCAATCATACCAGATAGCATTCATCCCAAACCCCGGCTCCGGTATCCTCAGCCGCGCGACCCGGTGCAGCACCTCCTCCGTCCACCGGTACATCTCGATCCACCCCTCCTGGTCGTCCGTGATGGCCACCCACTCGTCGCTCCAGTCGCACGGGCTGACCGCGTTGCTGTGGCCGCCGCTCGTCGGCGTCGGCATCAGACACAGCTGCCGCTCTATGCTCCCGCAGTCGCGCAGCCGGAACGCCGCCACGTAGCCCGTCAGGTCGAAGCTGTTGGCCCGCGCCGACGCGAACATGTACCTCCCCGAGAAGCTCACGGCGCACACGTCGCTCCGGTACAGCCCTCTGCCCGTCTCCGGGTCGCGGTCGCGGATCCCCGGCGGGATGAGCGGGAACGAGTGGTGCGTGTACACGGGCAGATGCGTGGTCGGGTCGATGACGTACTCGCACAGCCGGTTGCCGGCCTCCATCAGCGCGTACAGGTACTGCCCGCTCGGGTGCATGGCCACCCACCGCGGGTGGTCGCCCGGCTGCGGCGCCGGCAGGCACGACACCAGCTCCACGGTGCCGTTGGTGCGCTTGCGGTGCGTCCAGATGGCGTTGCCCGTCAGGTCGGCCGAGTAGAGGTACGTCTCGGTCGGGTCGAACACCATGCCGTGGATGCCCGTCTGCGGCGAGTAGGGGTAGTTCTGCTTGTTGGACGCCAGCATGCCCGTGGGCGAGACGGAGAAGACGTTGCCGTAGCCGGCGTGGTTGTAGAAGGGGTTGCAGTAGACGGCGCAGGGCGGCTGCTTGGCGGCGAGGAGGAAGATGGCGCGCGTGTTCGTGTCCGGCGAGGCGGCCTGCGGGTCGCCCCCTATGGGGTGCGAGACCTCGTGGACGATGTCGGTGGGACTCTTGACGGCGAAGCTGGACCACTTCTTCATGGCGGCGCCGTAGATGTTCTTCTTGCCGGCGTCGAAGGTCATCCACGAGATCGGTTCGTCCTCGGGGATCGGCGTGCGGTGGACGAGCTCGAGGGTCAGCTTCTCGTCGTCGAAGGCGACGGTGAAGATGGCGCCCGGGGGCGTCCAGGTGCCTATCATCAGGTGGTGGAGCGGCATCTTGGAGTCGCGCGGGTCGGAGGCGGAGTCGTCGTCGTCGTCGTCGTCGTCGTCTTGCGCGGAGAGCTTCGAGTGAGCAGCACGACGGAGGGCACGGAAGACCATACAGACACGGACACGGCAACAGATTGTTGTTGTGTTATCCCTCTAAGTATTCGTCGGCCATCGCGTCGCCAAGATCGACGGCCGACTGGCTCCGTGTCGTTACCCCTCCATGTGGATGCCGCAGCTCCGTCTCGGTACTCGAGCTGGTTGCGGGAGTGTGTGGGGGAAGAATGTTAACACGGGGGTTATTTGCGTCAGGGGACAGAAGTCTGAGGGTGTGGCGGAGATCCAATTGTCCAATTAACCTGCTTCCTCTCAGCCAACTACACGTGTGCAATTGCACTGCATTTTTAACATTTTTAACTCCCCGTCGAAGGCTTGCCCGGAGTAGGAATGGGGCGGAGGGGGCCGTCATCCTCATCCGGGTAAATATTAGTCTGCAGGACGGTCCAAAGAGTCAAGTCCACCGCAAAAATGCAAAGCCGCCTGTGACACGGTATACTCTGCTGCTCTGAATGTTATTGCTAAGGTTGGGCTTGGCAAGATCATGTCTGATCGCATCAGGTACAACAGTCAACCTTGGATTGAGGATGTTCCTCAACGGTGTGTTCTCAATTCAAAACACCTGTCGCCTCGCCCTGTGCTGTGCCATTGCTGCCACTCGTACGCGGCATATGGAGACCCCGTACTGCAGGTCAGCTTGGTGAACCCGGAACCCATGGCCGGCGTCGTGGTCGGGTCGGGTGCTGATCCGCCGTGGGCTCTCCTGGACCCTCTAGACATATAGGGCTCTACTGTGATACTACCCTCCTAGGCGGCAGCAGGGCTAAACATGTCCCGCCAGCTACTCCAGCTCTCCACCCCTCCACCGAGTCCACCCTGGTTCTCACGGAATACGCAGTGCTTGTTCTGCCAGTGAAGCGTCCTATCTCGTCGAGGCGAATTCAGTGCCGGGTGCTGGTAAATATACGCTTGTTGAACAATCGAGAGTGTGTAGACATAGGTATTCAGCGTGCGGCAGTTTCACGAGGTCATCACTTGAGACACTCGTATATAAACCGACTGCATCTTAGATTTCGTTCTCCTCTTCCTCGCCAGTATTTCCATATACCCCTTTTCAGTCTCACCTCTTAGATACCACTTTCCGTCTCGTCTCGCATATATTCGTAGTCATACTGCTACCGCAATGGCCACCAACGGCAGAACCGTCACAAACGGCCCCGAGGGCAACAAGGCCAAACCCGCGCACAGATTCGACCCCAACTTCACAGACAATGTCGTCAACACCATGGGCCCCAAGATGACGGAGCGCAACCGCGTGGTGCTCGGATGAGCGAGTGCTCGCTCATCCGCCACCTGCACGACTTCGCGCGCGAGGTCGAGCTCACGATCCCCGAGTGGATGGCCGGCGTCCGCTTCGTCAACGCCGTGGGGCAGATCTCCACGTCGACCCGCAACGAGGCGCACCGCATCTCCGACATCCTGGGTCTGGAGAGCCTCGTCGACGAGATCGCCCACAAGATCATCTCGGAGGGCGACATCGACCCGACTTCCTCATCAATCCTGGGGCCCTTCTGGTCTCCCAACGCCCCCTTCCGGCCCCTCGGCGGCTCCATCGTCCAGGACCCCGTCCCCCCCGGCGGGCGCGTGGCCAAGATGCACGGCGTGATCCGCGACATGACCACCAACAGCCCCATCCCGAACGCCGTCTTCGACATCTGGCAGGCGTCCGCCAACGGCAAGTACGACTTCCAGGATCCCGAACACCAGAGCCCCAACAACCTGCGGGGCAAGTTCCGCGCCGACGACAAGGGGAGTTACTGGTTCTACTGCCTGCACCCGACGGCGTACTCGCTGCCCACCGACGGGCCCAGCTTCGCGCTGCTGAACCTGATGGACCGCCACCCCCATGCGGCCGGCGCACATCCACATCATGGTCACGCACGACGACTTCCAGGGGTGCACGACGCAGCTGTACCCCAAGGACGACCCGTGGCTGGAGACGGACACCGTGTTCGCTGTGAAGCCCGACCTCATTATCGACTTCAAGCCGCTCGAGGGGGATGACAAGGCCGTGCTGGACTTGGAATATAACGTCTACCTCGCGCCCAAGGGGTACAAGGGCAAGCAGCTCCCGTGAGAAGAGAGGTGGCTGGCTGGATTAGTGTGAAGAGGAGGGGGATCTTCCAACTGTATATACCTGTTTTCATGGCTTCTCGTAGTTGAGTTGGCCCTGTATATATATTCATGACCTATTGCATCCTTGCATTTCTCGAATTAATGAAAGCCATTTTTATGATGCAAAGATATGCCTCAAGTAACGAGTAAACCAGTCGCTTTTTGGAAGGGCAATGAGAGACAGCCTGGCATGAAGGTTGCAAGAGGATTGTATGAGAGACCCGGCGCTGGGAAACGTGATCATTTCCTGGACTTGCGCGAGATTGCCAGCGATTGAATCGAAAAATGAGATTCGGACATTCAGATGCCGTTAAACAAACCTGTTCTGGCAACAGCGATGTTCGATTCAGCCATTGAATCTCAAAAAAATAAATAAAAAATAAAAAAGAAGTAAAAGGAGAGCAGCTCACAAACACGATCACGATCATGCGGGGCTTCCAGTTTTGAAGAAGGTGCGACTGACCAAAATCCCAAAATCCCAAAAATGGGAGATGCAAAAAGAGAGGGAGAGGATCCAGATTCACTCTGGACTGTGGTTATTTGTTGGCCCTGCCGTGAATCGAACACGGGTCAGATCGGAGCTGAGTGATATCCACAACGATCTATTCTAACCACTAAACCACAGGACCGATTTGCTGATATTAAGGCACGCGCTAACGGTAATCATCAGGGGATTGGCCTAGGGCCGGAAATGGTCGGAGCTGGGCAGACGGAAGGCAGCTTATCTTATCGCAGCGGTATTCACTATTTGGTCCAACAGTTCCACCAGAGGAGATGCTATCTACCTGACAAAGCATGAGCATATGGTAAGTCGAAGGGATACGGCACTCACACATCCTCTCAGGTGTCTATTCTACCGCACAGAGTCCCCAAATGTCAGCTTAGCTCCCAGTAGTCGCTGTGAAACCTCGTCCGTTGCCCACCATGGAGCCCTGAGGTGCAGCTGACTAGATACTCCTATCGTTGTATTTTTCAGCTGTGTCATGGTAAGGGTATAACTTGACTGTCGTAGATTCGAGCTTCTCGGAGCCTGTATTCGCTCGGATATCGTCATATGGAGCTGTACGAGCAATGCTACGAGGATTGAGCGTAGTCTGGCGATGACGATAGAAGGGTTGTCCAACTCAAGCGACTGGAGGGACGACCAAGGACTTCCCAGTTAGCAATCCCGACGTAGGTAGAACGGTCACACGGTCCAATGGTCAAGATGTCTCGTCCTCCACCATTCGTGTATCTCGTCAGTTTCTCTTTCTCTATTTTTACTCATGATATCGACCCGGGTTGTGCTGCATGCCGTCTTCGCCCGTTGACTGTCATCGCCCTCCTGTATGGCCGCACATGGAGACTTGACCGGGTTCAGCTGTGCTAGCATTGAGGATCCTGGCACTCTTTGATGACTACGACAACTCCAGAGCACACCTGATACCACGAGTCACAGCCATTCCAGCATGATATCGCCGCTTCATCCTATCGCTGATCCGAAACCAAGTCATACATTGTAAGCCTACAGTCCCGACGTCCCAACCAGGCCGACCCGTCAGCCTCCTAACGATACTATCTAAAACAAACAAGAATCCAAAACGAACGGGGTATCAGTGCTACTGTTACAAGCTTGTCAACCTCCTCCCCCTACACCAACTCATTCGCTCTCCTTTGTTCACTACACCAACCTCCTAGTCCACACCATATCCCCCTCCCCGTCCTCCTCCTCCTCCTCACAACAGCAACAGCAACAGCAACAGCGACCACCGCACCAGCAACATTCTCCCCAACAGCACTCCTAATGCGAATGCGAAGCATGTCCCAGCCGCCGAAACCACTGTCCCACGCTCCTCAACCTCCCACCGAACCCGACCCTCTCCGTTCCTGCCCCTTTCCTCCCGTCGCCGACCGCCATTACCGGAGCGACCAGCTCGACCGCACCGTTAGCGTCAGATGACCGCAACATGACAGCCGCCGGTGGCGGGGTGGCGGGATAATACGCGCTCTGCGTCTTCCGCCCCCTGTTCTTACCGGGCTGCTGCTGCTGCTGCTGCTGCCGGGCGGGTGTCAAGTTCAAGTCGCGCGCATCGTCCCGGCCGACTGGCGCGTCGGGTAGAGTGGTGTTGGTGGTTGGCAGAAACGGTGAAGACCCCGCGGGCGGCATGCTGTGCCTCGCCCTAGCCCTGTCCCTGTCCCTATCCGTCTCCGTCCGCGAGCCGCTGCTCAGGACCCGCGACCGGCGCTGCTGCTTGGCCGGCTGCTGCTGAAACTGGGGCTCCGAGTCGCTCGACTCGAACACCGCCTGCTGTACCTGCACCTGCACCTGCACATGCTGCTGCTGCTGCTGCTGCTGCTGCTGCGCGGACGCCATCCTCGCGCGCTGCATGAAAGCCGCGCCGGTGCTGGTGGCTCGGCGCTGCGGGGGCCGCGTCGGGGTTGTTGTCGCATGTTGTGTGCTCGGCGGCGGCAGCGGTTGCGTCGTCGCCGGCGTGGCCGTCTCCCACCACGGCGCGGGGGCGACGGCGGGTGGGGCGCTGACCAAGGATTGGAGGGGGGAGTCGTCGCTGCAGCGTTTCCTGGAGGTCTGGGAGAGATGGGGGGATGTCGCCTCGGCGGTGTACTCGTCTGAGCTGTGCCGGCGGGTGTTGCGGGACGACCTGCAGCGGGAAGACGACGAGGGCCGGTCGGTGGACGAGGTGATGCTCGAGTCGGCGGGGTGGTGGTCGGTTGCTGCTGCTGCTGCTGCTGCTGCTGCTGCTGCTGCCGCCGCCGCGTGGCTGTGGGGCCGGAAGTACGGCGACCAGCCCGACTCGAGGGCGAGGAAGACGGCCGTGACGGAGATGAGCAGCTTGGTCGCCTCGTCGACCGGGTGGGTGGTCCGTTCCCCACCCGGGTTTGGCGCGGGGGGGGTCTGGACCTGGACGACGGAGCGTCTGGCGTCGGGTTCTGGCCGCTCTGACGATGCTGCCGAGGTGGACACTGCGCGGGTTAGTGGCGACGGCTTCGTGGGCGTCGTGTTTGCGTTCGCGGACTGCTGCTGCGCCACCGTCACGGTGACGCTGCGGCTCAGGGGCCGGCAGGGCGGGTAGCGGCCCGACGACGTCGAGACCGAGGTGTAGGTGTCGTGGATGTCGAGGAACTGCGGCGTCAGCGTGGCCATGACCGGGTGCCGCCGCGAGTCCGGGTTGATGATGCTGAAGGTGTACTTTACGTCTGATTCGGGTGTCGCCCGACCCGCCCTCGCCGCCGGATCTGTAGACGGCTGTGCCGCCGTCTTGGAGACGGGCCTGCGCGCCCACCGCGCGGTGGTCGTGTTCCCGCGCAGCTCGTCGGTGCGGACAAAGTCGAACGACCCCGTGGGCAGCGGCCGCGCGACCCACACCGAGCCGTCGCCGAGCACGATCTCGGTCTGGTCCGACTTCCTCACGGGGCTCAGGACGGCCACGGGCTGGCGCTGCTCCAGCCGGCCTTCCTCGTCCTCGCTGTCGACGTCCTCGGACACGGTGTCGTAGTCCTCGCTCCGCATGAGCACGACGTCGGCGGAGCCGAGCTCGCCCTTGGGGCCGAACAGGCCCGGAAACCGCTTGGCGAGGCGTGGCGCTATCACGGGCCCCGCGATCCGGCTCGAGGGGAAGACGTCGATCACGGGCTTGGGCCGGCGGTTGAGCGACACCTCCTGCAGCTGCAGGAACAGCTTGGGCGCGACCTTCTGCACGACGCGCTTCTTGCCGGCGAACCTCGGGGCGGGGTACGCCAGGGCGAGGGTGGTGGTGGTCTTCCTCGCAGACGCGCGGCTCGAGGCGCGGCTCCGCCTGCGCCTCGTGGAGGTCTCGGTGGCCGCTTCCGAGGGCTGCGAGCCGTCGCTGAACTCGGAGCCGGACATGATGGATATCGCATCCTCGGTGGCCACGGCGGGCGGAGGCGTGGCCATTGTGGTCTCCTTGTCCTCCGGCTCGAGGAAGCGGACCACGGGCTCCGGCAGGCGGGGGACGACGAGGACGTCGGAGAAGGGTCGCCTGGGTTCGGCGGCGGGTCGGGGTCTGGCTGCGTCTAGAGAAGCCGGCCGGGGCTTCGGCGTGGCGAAGGCGGAGCGTAATAACGGAGTGCGTCTGTAAGTGTGCAGTTGGCCGGCTGTCGGCGCCGGGCGATCAGAGTATTCGTGGCCGTGGAGGCTGGCCCCGGAATGGAGAAACATGATGTCCAAGCTGGCAGAGCGAGGACCGGCATCGACAGCGACGCCAGTCCCGAGGAATGAGCTCTCCAGATGAAGACGGGAAGGAGCAAGAGCCGGGGCAATCTCCACCTTTGTCACTTCCGGTTCCAGTCCTCTAAACAGACGTACAAACCGGGGACGGTGGGAGCTGCCTTGACTCGGGCGACGGGAGAGTACGATCTCGGTCGTCAGGAGCTGCTCGAAATGGCCCTATTCAATATTCCAATCTTCCTTATTGCTTAAGCCAACTACCATTGTCTTCTATGCCCCTTCTTTTCACAATATCTGACTGTTGATCGGTCCGAACCTTTTGTCGCAATTCGAGCTGTGCATCGACCGAGTATTGTTGAAGCAAACTCTCGGGTCCAGGGCACCCAGGGCACCCAGGCCTGGGGGGGGGGGGGGGGGGGCAGAGCGAAATAATATGAGACACCGAGGTGCTCAGGGTGCTGAGGGTGCTGAGATGAGGGTGTCGAGGCGTCAGCAACTACACTTAGAGCAAGTGTGTGGGTGGCGGGCCCTTTTCGCTTTTGTGGTTGGTCGGTCGCCGGCTGGATTGGTCGCCAATAGTGCACGCGACGTTGGATAGGACCCCCCTTTTTGGCGGCGCTCAGCGCTCAGGTTGGCGCTGTATTACAGGAGATGACAGTTGATGAGAGATGCTCCTCTAATAAGATGGAGACGACGGGATTTGTGTCGCACGAGAGAAAGGAGGTCGACGATAACCTAAAAAAAAAGATATCATATACCCAATTGAGATGCGGAAGAGCGAGACCTTCAGGGTTGCTACCGGTATGTGTAGTAGTAGGATCGGTCGACCGCGTGGACTGATATTCGCCCCAGGGTGAGGGTGGTGGCAGTACCGGTGGCAGTACCGGTGGCAGTGGTAGTGGTGCTTGTTGGTGGTGGTGCTATGTGGTGGTAACACGTATGTGAGCCAAGGCAAGGTACTGTGGTAGATCAGATTCCCGACTCCGACTTTGTGGGATCATGCAGCTGACCCGTCGATAGCTCTCCGGGGTCTCTGCACTCTGTCTGGGGCGTCGTCTGGCGGTATTAAATAAGCTTTAATATGATCTGACCAGGTTCAGGTTGGCTGTCGGCTCGAAAATGGCACGACTGAGGTGATGTGTGATGTATTCGATGGTCCCTTATAAACATCTGATGTCGCCGAGGCACAGTGGAGGTTTAGAGGAATGCAGGGGTCCCTTCCTAGCACACCTCAAGATGGATCCATCCCAGGTTTGCAAGCATCGAAGAACACAGGATGGATCACCAAGCAAGGTCTAATCCAGCGCCGACAAGTTTGGAGATGCCGCGGTGAGGTCACAAGAGTGGACCGTCGAGAGCTTGGCGAGGAACCGCACAGGGACGGATGATATCCTCGGCGCCCCGGCAGACGGATGGGGACTGACGAGACTTGAATCCCAATCAAGTTTGGTATCAAGGCTGGTACATAGCAAGGCGCGAGATACTTGTACAGCTAGTTGATATATTGCCGGGTCTTGGAAACAAGTGACGGTTAATTAGTAACCTTCAAGGCAGTATGCGAAAGGGTGTGCTGGTGCTGACTGCTGACCGACTGCCGGTTGAGCAAGCAGAACCAGCGCAGCAGCAACAGGTTTCCACGTTCTCGACGGGTGCGAGGAATGCGAGAAGACCCTGGAACCACCATGTGTGTTCTGTGTCTGACTGCCCATGCTGCCCCGTCTGCAATGTCTTGGTTCTGCCGGCAGCGTCGGAGCTACAGCCCTACGAATTCGAAAGCGAAAGCGAGGAAGGGGGCTAGACCACTGGGCCAGTACCGGTATGAGACACTCATCAGAGACACGCGACAAATCAATCAAACTTACCCGTACACTAATAATGCAGTTCTATGCAGTAAAGTGCAGTAAAGAGTCGGGGTCGTGTTGGTCCGATGCGCAAGCCGGGAAGCAAGGGGGTTTCGGGTGCCGAACGGAACCCGTCCGCCGGTTCGGTCTGTACGTACTGACTGTACTATTCACAGTACGACAGTAATATGGTGAAGGCTTGTACTGTGTAATAAGGGTGGTGTCTGTGGCTTTGCGGCTGTCGGCGGAAGCAAAAGAACCTACTGCATAGTACACAGTATGCGCGATCATCGAGTACCGCAGTAATCGACGCCTTGGCTAGCGGACCACCGGACTGGATTTTCTACCCATGTGGATATTCTGATACTGTAGTGTACAGCAGATCGCCAGATCCATAGATCCGGAATGATTTTTTTTTTCTTCTTCTTATTTTTTTATCAATGGAATCTCTGAATTGGATGGAGCCTCGATGTGGAGGCGAATCGCGGCTCTGTTTGCGGCATCAGGTCGGCTCCGCAGTCACAAGCTGGACCCCGGAAGAGGTAGCGAGGTCTAGATACCCTTACTGTCATAGTACAGAGTCAAGATATCAAGTTGTTGAATCAACAATTTGGAGGATAGTAGGAGGTGCCAGACCTCTCCGATTCCACGTGGAGAAGCAAAAGCAGAAAAACATGCTGTGTACCACACAGTACAAACAGTACAGCCATACCAAACCCTAACCCTTTATGATGAACCTCGGGACCCACTTCATCGGCGGGTTGAAGCATCGCGTCGGGTGCGGCATCACGGATCCTCCGATCTCACCGTCCAGCAAAGACCGCCAGCTTGTGATTGTCACTTGCGTCAACAAGTTCTTTGTACACACAGACTGCGCTCGCTTCCTGTGGTACTTCACCGTAGTACACCGCCCTTCCGCGCCGACCCCTCTTATTAGCGTCTGCCCGAGCTACACCCTACCACAGTACAGCACATCCCGCGCGGCTCTCCGCACTCCACGTCGAGGGCGCCTGGCCTAGGCGCCATCGCCATGCTCGCTCATGACGCCCTCGATCGACCGGTGCGGACACTGATCACCGTCTTTGCAGCATGGAAGCTCCTTCTGCTCCTCATCGCTGCAGGCAGCACCGTCGGTCCCGCATATGACACCTCGGGCAGCATCACCCTCGATGCAGCCAGCTCCCGCAATGCCTCTGCTCCGGCCCTGCTCGCACGTCTCACCAGCTGGGACGCCATCTACTTCACCCAAGTCGCCCGTCGGGGCTATCTCTTCGAGCAGGAATGGGCCTTTGGGAGCGGTCTGACTATTGCCATCGAGTACATAGTTAAGAGTAAGAAGCATCCTTCGCGGCGTTTGGGGGTTGTGGCAGCCCTACGACCGTGCCATGCGCCTGTCCATGCTCCTTGGGGTGTCAACCCGCATCCGACGCTCCCGGTGGAAGCCAGCTGACGCATCTTGACTAGTCCTCACATACCTTGGCGTCCAAAACAACGGATACCTGGAGTCCGCCGCCGGCGTGCTCGTGGCCACCGCCTCCCACCTGCTCTCGGCACTGGTGCTCAACAGCCTAGGCCAAGTCGTGCTGGGAGATGACAGGCTCGCCCTGGTCGGCGCGCTGCTGCACGTCTTCTCTCCCGCGGGGCTGTTTCTCTCCGCACCCTACGCGGAGGCTCCCTTCGCCCTGCTGTCGTTCTCGGGCTACCTCCTCTACGCAAAGAGCCGTCTCGCGCACCAACCGCTCGCGCGCGACGCGCAGCTCGTCCTCGCCGGCGCCCTCTTCGGCCTCGCAACGACCTTCCGCAGCAATGGCATCACCCACGGCGTCCCCTTCGCGTGGGAGTTCGTCCAGCAGCTGAGGTCTCTGCCTCGGCGGCCCCTCTCGGCGGCCCACCAGCTGGTCGTCCTCGGCATCGGGGGCCTCTGCGTGGCCGCCGGCTCCATCGTCCCACAAGTCGTCGCTTACCGACGTTTCTGTGTCGACCCGACGACGTCAGCGTCGGTGTCAGCAGCCCTCACTCAGCCGAGGCCGTGGTGCGAGAGCCGCCTCCGCAGCATCTACGCCTTTGTCCAGGTGCACTACTGGTAAGGCCTGACTCCACGCCCGTTCATGACTGATAGCACATGGCATGGCTGACTGTATTGCCCCCGCGATAGGGATAACGGCATGTTTCGCTACTGGAAGGTGTCCAACATCCCGCTGTTTCTGCTGGCCGCGCCGATGCTGTACGTGCTCGCCCGCTCGGGCACGGCGCAGTTGGTGGCGCGGGCTACTGGCACGAAGAGGAACGAGCGGTCCGACCGGCTCGTCGGACTCGTCAAGTCTGCCGCCGCCGCCCAGGTGCTGATTACCGTGCTCACCTTCACGGGGTCCCACGTCCAGATCATCACGCGCATGGCGTCGGGCTACCCGCTGTGGTACTGGTGGCTGGCCGGCCAGCTGTCGAGGGCCGACAAGCCTGTGGCCGAGGGGGGGTTTCCGAGCGGCGGGTTCGTCGTTTTCATGGTCATGTACGCGTGTATACAGGCTGTGCTGTTTGCATCGTTTCTGCCGCCGGCGTGAGGAGACGAGTCAGATATAGATGTTGTAGAGCCAGTGACCCGAAAATCAGCATGTCGCACGGAGAATTCTTTCCAAAGTGCTTGGAAGGCAACAAGATGATACTATTTTGCAGTGTTCCAACAAGGATCAACACCAGCCCTGGTGTAGACTTTCCAACTGCAAACACTACGTTCACCATGCTTTGCGCCTGTCCAGGCAAAAAGCCCCTAATGTCCTCGTCGCAGCAGAGCTGCCCGACCGTGGATTAGTCCCACCACATACAAGGCAGCTGTATCAAGTGCCGCTGCTGGCCTCGTTATCTAGATGCCTTTCTCAAGGCACTTTGCGAGTACGTTTCGTTTCGCTACTTGTCTTTCTCTTCAGGGGCTTGCAACCACGGCGTATCAGCTTCCAGGCCGTTCCAGGGCATCTTCACATCCAGCTCCCACCTTCTGTAAGCGCAGGTGCCGTAACGGAGAAGCTCCGACCACGGTAGCTGAGCGAACCTTGGGTAGCAGCCGCATTCCCGGTCCCCCGACCTTGATCCTCTAGACGCCATCGGCAGTGCTTGCTTTCATATATAGTCAACAATCCGCATCAGGGCTCATGCTGCCGCCTCTCACCCCTCCTCAGCAACCACAACCGGCCTCCCACCCTCGGCCTCAACTGCCTCACCGCCGCTCTCGACCCCATCACCACCACCACTCTCGACCTCGCCAGGCCCACCGCTCCCGCCAGCAATCACCACCACCTCCTCCTCCTCCTCCGTCTCCCCCTCCGGCCCCTCCCCAAGCCGCACCCACCCCTCCCTCACCAGCCAAAACCCCGCATACACCGGCGTCTGCAGCAGCGCCCACACCCCGCCCAGCACGAGCTTAAACACCTGCGGCGTCCACGTCTTCTCGTACACCCAGTCCCCGCCCTCTTTCCTCCCAAACGCCGTCAGCGCCCCCACGCTGATCGGCCACAGAAGCACGAACCCCACCACCGCCGTCGCCAGCGCGCGGAGCGCGTTGTCGACGACTAACACCAGCGCCGCCGTCCAGGACGGGGTGTCGGGCGGCGAGAACTCGTCGAGGAAGAACAGCCGTCGGAGGTAGGTGCTGCGGGGCCGCGGGAGGAACCCGACGGGGCTGACGCCGCCCGTGCGGAGGTCGCGGCCCACGAGGCCCAGCTCGATGAACCACGTTATCAGGCTCTGCACGATGATGGTCACGCCCGCGTCGCCGGCGAGGGTGTTGGGGAGCTGCCACAGGCGGATGGGGTGGAGGGTTGTGTCTTGGGTTGTGTACATGGCTGGACGTAACACGTTTCTGTCAGTATTATTTCTGTCTTATGTAGTTGGGGATGCAAGAAGATTGAGGAGAGTGGAAAAGACAAAGTGGTGTACCGTAAGCAATGGCGAAGTTTATCCCGCCGCTCAGCACCGCGGCCCCCAAGCCGTCGACGACGAAGATGTAGAAGATCTGGTGGCCCGTCAGGGTCCGCGTGGGCGTCTTGAAGTGCGTGAGGATGGCGGCCACGTCCTGGCTCGGTCGGGGGGCGTCCGGGAACGACACCAGCCCCGGGGGGCTACTGCTGCCGGCTGCGGGGGACGGAGGGGATCCGGCCGAGGGGAGAGCTTCCGTGTCTGAGGGCGCTTGTTCCGGGTCGGAGGAGCCGCGGCTGAAGGGGTTGCGGAGCCAGGAGGGCATGGTGCCGGCTCCAGATGTGGCGGACACGATCGGGAAGGAGATGGATCGGAGCGGAAGGGAGGTCGGTTGGTGTCAATATGGAGCACTGCTACCTTGACGCTATCATGGTGTTAGGTGTGCTGTCGACTGTAGAGGTCTGAGAAGCAAGACAGTGACAAAAGGGGCGAGATGACCACATGGCACATGCAAAGACGAGAAGTGCCGGGGTCTTACTCAGGGGCCCGGACATGCCGGAGGTTACCTGGTCTACCCAAGCTCAAATTTCAAAACTGTCCAAGCCTTTTTGATCAACATAAACGTTTAGTCACTGCGTGCGATACTGCGGTGCTGGACACACTCCATTGGGAGCTCATATTCCAGCCCGAACGACAATCTCTGCCAATGGAAAGTCTTTGTTCCGGTAGCGACATTGCCATTCTGGAATATCATGCATTTGTTGCGACTTTGTTGACCGAGAAATGAGGAACCTGGAAAAATGGAGGAGCGGAACGGCGATAAGGGGGGGATCAGGGCCCACCAGATTAAGGTTAGCACCGGGCTAGACTTTAAGGGTCTCGGCAGCGGAATGCAGGGATGGCAGATCCCCAAGTGCCGGATGCGCCATCACGGCATCACCTCCACGACATCACCCCCACGGTATCACCCTCCCGCGGTGGTCGCGTGTTTGTCAATGACTGCTTCTTACTCCTATCTACCTCTTCTACCTTATCCATGCTCCAACAGCTGTATGTTGTGTACCCATGTTCTTCTAGTAAAGTGTGTACTCCTTCAGTCCACTCTGTACTTCTGAAACGCCGTACGTCGACACCAGTCTGTTATCTTCGCTGTAAACCGTAGACCGCAGGATGAGAGTAGAGCTTGTATGATTATACCCGATGCTGTGGGCCAATATTGTACAACCCATGTTGGTTCTTAGGAGCACGCCGTACAGCTCAAGGCACGACAGGATATGTCTCTCAGTGCCAAGGTAAACAAACACACCGCAGTAGCTGAGTCGTCCGTCGTCCGTCGTATCTGTTCGTCTGTACACTATTAGCGCTCCTCATGCTTGACATCCTTATGGCCTCGACCACGGATGGGAAAGCCACCGCGAAGACGATCCGCGCGAGGACCTCCGGGAGGGCCGCGGTCGGAGCAGGCCTGCTCGTTCTTGGAGCGAGCAATTCCCTCCATCGCCTCGAGCAGTCGGCGGCCGCACTCCTCTCCGATCTCCTGGCCGTCTTTACCGACCAGAACGGGCAGGTTGTCATTCAGCGGGTTCAAGAGGTAGCTGATATGGCGGAATTCGACCTCGGATGTGCTCAGCCACTCGACGCGGAACGGCGGCGACGTCTCCCAGTGTAATCCCTGGATCCAGAGGGGACGCGGCGTGAAGATGGTGGGAGCGGTTGTCATGCGAGCCTGGGGTTCGGAATCACCAAGTCAGCCTTTTGCGCCAGGGTCCCGACCCCGATTGAAGCACTTACGTAGCCCTGGAAAGCCCTCGATTTGTTGATCGAGAAGAACAGAATGACGTTCCTGCACTGGGCGAAGGCTCTGGTGAGAGTATCCGTGTTCTTGGCCATTGTGGTCCAGATTCCCTGTACGGCTTGTTAGAAACGGCTGTGAGATGGCATTGAATCTGCTGGTGTATCGACGTACGTCTTCCATACACGCTGTGACATTCTCCTCGTTGAACGATTTGACCATGAAGAACCGGGTCGCTGGATGCTAAGTCAGTATTGCACTAGAGAGATGCATAGTCGCAAGCGCCCGATCACGGAGCTCCTTGCGATCGAGCAAGCACGTCGGGAGGGGAACTGACCGCCTTTGCCGCCGAGATCGACGGGTTTTGGATCCGTGACTTGCGAACGGTCGTAGCCTCCACGAGGGGAAGGAGTTCTACGCCAATATCCACGCTTGCCCTTGCCACGGTACGCATCATACATGCCGGCGTCGCCGTGGTATGAGCCATGGTGGTCGTAGTTCTTGTCGTCGTAGTCAAGATCATACTTCTCATATTTGTCGTTAGGCGCGCCAAACGACGAGTGACGACGGTGAGGGGACTCGCCGCCCTGGAATGGTCGCGAGCGATGGCGCAGAGTGCCCGGATGGTCCCGGTTGTCATCTCTGCCGCGATCTCTATCAGCACGCTGGACAATATCCTCGGCTCTGGTAGCCTTGGAGTCCTTTGCAACGTCAGGATCCAGTCTGGGCATCTTGGAGTGCTGGTCCTCAGGGTCGAGATCCATCTCAAGTCCGCGCTTGAGCGAGGATCTTAGAGTTGTAGTATCCTCGCTTAACTTGCTTTGTTGTTTTGCCTGAGGCAGTTTGACTGAAGAGACATTTGTCATGGGCGAAGCAGGTGTAGAGGTCTGTGGAGTCATGGAATGTCCCGCTCCAGGGATTTGCATGTCCAGACGATAGCTCTGATCAAGACCATCTTCCTCGAGCAGCTTGCGGCGCGTGGCTGACAGACGCTCCTGCTCTTCCTTGATTCTCTGCTCAGTAGCCTCCATCTCAGCCAGCATGCGGTAGCGAGCCAGCTTCTTGGTTCGAGCACCCATGTCAAAGTAGCCAGTGTAGAGCAGCCAGTCACGAAGTTCGTGATCCTGTTCAATAAGCTTGGCGAGCGTGGCACCCATGGTTTGAGCCTGTTCGACGTTGTTGTTATGGCGAGCTCCGTCGGTGGAATTGGGCTGCTTCGGAGATGCAGCAGGCGTTGTATCCATTGCTTTGTTTGAGCGGCCAAGATTGGATGACGAAGTAGGCGGTTTGTACTGAGCAATGCTGCCGTAACCGTTGTGATAAGCGCTTTGAGTGACAGTAGCCTTCGGCTTCTTAGGAGTCGAGGTGGTCGTTCGAAGATGAGTGGTACTGGACTTGTCGGCGCTGGCTGTCGCGGCCTGGGTGGCACTAGTTCGAATGGGAGTATTGGTCACGCCAGGAAGATTACTGCCAGGTACAGCATCGCCGTGGTTGGCCTGTAGAGATAAGCGGCCCTGCATAGTTCTCGCTCTCTGTCCGCTTTTTCCAGACGGGCCTGTCGGAACACTGTCGATTACAGGGATCTTCTGGTGATGTGAGGCCGCAGATGTGCCAGACTTTGCATTGACATTCGTAACATTGACGGCGGAGTTTCCGGGTCGGATCGCCTTTCCCGTAGGCTGGGTCGTCTTTCCCATGGGTTGGACCTGATTATCCTGATTAGTAGCGCGAGAAAAGGACTTAATCAGATCAACAATGTCTTCTGCGTCTGCAAAGACTGGGTCTCGGGCAGGCTTGCCGCCTGGAGCATGTGAGACACGAGCCGACGGAGTCGCAGAGTCAGAAACCGAGCGCCTGTCAGGCTGAGCTGAGATATGAGAGACCTCGCCAAGAGGTTTGAGTGCTTTATCACGAGCACTCTTGTCCTTCAGCAGCTTCTTCTTCAATTCAGCAGCCGCGACACGGGGGTCAAACTTGGCCTCCGGCTTGGCTGCGTCGCTGGCCTTCGTACTCGCTGTGGTGCTGGCCTTTGTGCTGGCTGGGGTGATGACCTTCGTACTGGCCTCATTCTTAGCCGTGCCCACCATCACCGTTGGCACTGAGCCTGGTTTGTTTTCCGAAGGCTATAAGATTGGGGTTAGTCGAGGATGATGAGGTGCCGGATCAGATAGATCAATAAATACGTTGGAATGGATACTGTTGTCGACGACCAAGCGTTTGCCCGAGCCGTCAACGGAAGCTGAATCCTGGACAGGCAAGCTGCGATCCGGGTTAGTGACCGGCGGTCCAGTACTGCCTGCCATAGCTGTACTTCGCTGGTCTAGATGCCGAGCGGAAGGTGCTTGTTGAAGGGTGAGCAAAGGAACGTAGGGGATGCAGGTGCAGAAGATGACCACGTTGTGGTTGAGGAAGGAAAGCTTGGGCAAGACGCCAATCAAGGGAAGGAAGAGCCTCGTCAGCGCAGCAAGTAAGGCAGTTGCAAGGACTGCGGACTGGTGCGGAATTTTCAGGCCGGCCATGCCTTCCGGACATCGCGATGTACACCTGTACTCCGACCTCCGGCCGAGGTACCTGACCGGGCTCCGACCTCCGGGCTAGGTACCACCGGGACAGGTGCCTCCGGTTAGGTACCTCCGGGACAGGGACCTCGTACCAACCTTAGGCAACGACAATTGGTCGACAACCACCTTACTCGGGGGTCGCTCCATTTCTCACGACAGTCTCATCTCCCATCACAGGACAATGTGCACCTTTTGTTCCTGCACAATAATAGCCAGATCATTATCATAGATTTCTGTTTGTAGGCACCCCTCACTCTAGGAGATTAAGGAACCTCGATGGCTGAAGCACCGTCGCCAAGGAAAGAACCGTCGGTTCACTGCGTCGTTCTTTCCCCGTGCGTGCTGTCCATGCAGACTGGACAGCTTCAACCGGTAGTCCACTTACTTGCTGCGATGGGAGCGGCTCAAGACCATCATGTGTTGACCCGGGGGACCCCGGCGCACTTGAAAATGCCGGTGGCCGATGTTGAACAGTCCTTCTGACACTATGCAGACGAATGTCTGTGCTGTCGCTGTCGGGCACGGCGTCCAGACATCCATACTCCTCCAGGTAGCAGCATTCGGTAAGGTAAATGGAAGACCATATTCCTGTAGACCAGCTGTTCTCTATCCTGAGAGGGAATTTGAACAACCCTTAGAGTCTGTCTTAAACCTCGATTCGTTTCGTCGACAGGCTCGGTATCGCAGGAAACTGGATAGCGACCTATACATCCTTGATAACTGAGTTTGAGCCAATGCTATAGCTCCTCTCTCTCTGTATAGCACAATGGTGATAGCTCAGCCGCTGGTGAGGAGAAGAAGATGCCAGGACACTTATCTCAAGTACCATCACACGTCACGGTGTAAATCGATGACAGCATGGTGGAAGTCGGGGGATCGAAGTTTTTGTTGGCTTGGTGTTTGAGGTTTCACAGATTAACCAATAGCACTCTTGAGTCTGGACCCACCACGGGCCGTAACCCACCTGAACCCCTGGCCAACCCCTGAGGCGGCTCCAGAGCGGACAACACCACCCCGCCCGATCTCCTCATCCTAAGGCGACGATAATGAGGGTGAACAATATCATTTCGATCCCTTGAAGGCGCAATCTTATGGGCGTCTGATTGATGCCTTGCTGGCCGGTGATGGCTCGGTCTGATGACAGATTGAGGCTTTGTGTGCCCAGTCACTTAACTTCTTGCTTGCCCAGATACTTGACTCGCAACCGTCTTTCTCCCCCTGTCTCGCTTTGTGAATGCTGCTTTTCTTTTTGCCCTCCACTGTTTGTCCTGCCTGTGCACCTACTGTGGTATGCAGATCACAGGGTTCTCCGATCCTGGCGGCAATCTGTTTGCTGCAAACGCCCGAGCCCATGGTGGAAAGAGCCGCATCTTTCTTGTCCATGGCGAAAACCGGGGAACTTCTCCCTGTCCTTCATACTTCTGAAACAGCATGGCGCCGTCTTTCAACCCACCACGCACCACTGGCCCAACACCAATCTCGTCATATACGTCAGCCTCTGGGTTCTGGCAGATCTTGGCACATCTCGGTAACATTGCTAGAGGACTCAAGTGGGTTCAAGGCAAGGGCAGGCCAGGTAAAGATGCAACAGACGGCGGATTCTGTCGGTGGCGTGGCAGTTTATAAGAGACGGGCATCCGCCTGTACGATCATGATGCTCTTCTCTCACCAGGCGCGCAGAGACCTTTTTCTCTACAGACATTCTTTTCGTCAGCTCTTCAGCTCTTCAGCTCTTCAGCTCTGTCGTTCATTCGTTGCTTCATTGATTGAAGATTCTAGCTTTCCGTCTTGTTAGCATTCATTCTTTTCCGCAAGTCGGCTCAACTTTCAAGACCTTCCCTAAAGGTTATCTGCTCGATTCCAACACGCTGCTACCATGCATTCCACTACTTCCAAAGCTCTCCTGGCCGCCCTGACAGGCGCTGCCACCGTCGTTGCCCATGGCCACGTTGACGATATCATTGTAAACGGCGTCTTCTGGCAAGGCTTCGACCCTACAAAGATGCCATACATGCCAGATCCGCCAACGGTTGTCGGATGGACAACGGAGCAGAGGGACAATGGCTTCATCGCACCTGACGCATTCGCTTCGGCGGATATGATCTGCCACAGGGACGCCAAGAATGCCGGCGGCCACGCTGTGGTTGCTGCTGGTGACAAGGTGTTCATCCTGTGGAACGGGTGGCCCGAGGTACACCACGGCCCGGTCATCGACTACCTGGCCAGCTGCGGTGACGCCGGGTGCGAGACGGTGGACAAGACCAGCCTCAAGTTCTTCAAGATCGACGAAGTCGGTCTGATCGATGGCTCTGTGTCGCCGGGTACGTGGGGTTCGGACCAGCTGATCGCAAACAACAACTCTTGGCTGGTTGAGATCCCACCCACCATCGCTCCGGGTTTCTACGTCCTCCGCCACGAGATGATTGCGCTCCACCAAGCGTTTGACGCGAATGGTGCTCAAGCGTATCCCCAGTGCTTCAATCTGGAGATCACCGGCGGCGGGAGTGACACCCCGGCTGGTGTTGCTGCCACGGATCTGTACGGTGCCAACGACCCTGGTGTCCTCCTCAACATCTACTACCCGCCTCTTTCGACCTACACCATTCCCGGACCAGCCCTGTATAGCGGCGCAGTGAGCATCGCACAAGCCAGCTCCGTGGCGACAGCTACCTCGACCGCGGTCACTGGCTCTGCAGTTGTGGCTGCACCAACCAATGCTGATGCTACTGCGGCTGCAACGACGCCGGCCACCAACAACGACGGAGCTGCGGCGCCGACGGCTGCCAGCGAGGCACCTGCCGTGACCGCTGCTCCGGTCGAGCAAGCCAGCGTCAAGTGCGACGGTCCGAGGACTCGGACTGTCACTGTTCGTGCACATGCTCGGGATGTTCGCAGGGTCTAGTGCTCCGGGTGTTTCCGGAGATCGGCACTGCTGTCTTTGGTGCCGGTTTTTCTCCCATGCATCTTCTCTTCCCTGTATATATTAGTACCCTTGCCTTCTCCTCGTGTCTGTCGACATATCTTTCACTTCTCTTCATCCTTGTGTAAATAGTTAGATCTGACTGCGGACCTCGCCATTTGGCTACATGGCAGGCAGCAGTGACACGGCGTCTTGAACATGAAAACATTCTTCGCCGCATCTGGAGTGTCAGTACACTGCTTCCAACAATGTCCGTCTTCATTTCTCAAATCTTCGTGTGGGCATTTCTGAGAACAGCGACCGACAAGCGACGACTTCAACTAGGCTGTCGTCGGTTCCGCCGTACCGTTTGAAACTCCGCTGGGAAGTTGATGCAGGACTGATAATTGAAAGCTGAGGATTCTCTGAAAGTTCTGGAGCAGTCCGTTCATGACCCCGGAAGCGACCAGTTCACTGGTAAATGTCCCGGCTGGTAGCAAATTTATCCGCAAATGGGATCGATTCCACCAGTCAAACCCCAGCCAAGAACTCCAAGATTCTCCAGGCCAGATTGCCGAGATCTCGCATTCATCCGGACTTTCGACATATCCCAAATGAACGCATCCAGACTGTTGCTCCTGCGATGCTACTTTAATAGAAGTCCACCAATCCGTGGATAGCTGTGTTTGCAGTCATGGCGCTGATCTGGATGGACAAGCTGGACATCACACACCTTCGTTTGGACTAGGATGATATGAGGCTCAATGCTACCCTGTCTGTTATATGAAAAGCGCGTCGGTAGCTGCCCACGCAAGTTGCCGGTGTTGGCATCCCTCTCGACAACATAGGTCGGAGCCGGGCCCCAGATGAAGCACCTCCTCCTCACTGCCCTCGCCGGGCTCACCCTAGCCAAGAGCCGCACGAGCCCACCACCAGGCTGTCTCTCCGTCGGGCAATCAACAGGCGACTTTCGCACCATCCAAGCAGCCGTCGACGCCCTAGACACCACCAACCCCAACCTGCAGTGCATCTTCGTCTACCCGGGGACATACACAGAACAAGTCCTCGTGCCCGCCCGCGCGGCCCAGCTGTCCGTGTACGGGTCCACCCCGGACACGTCCGGCTACGCGGGCAACACGGTGACCGTCACGAACAACAAAAGCCAGAAGCTCAACATCAGCAACGACGAGACGGCCACGCTGAGGGTCAAGAGCGCGGGATTCAGGCTGTACAACGTCGACGTCGACAACTCGTTCGGGAAGGGCAGCCAGGCCGTGGCGCTGAGCGTGTATGTGGACAGCGGGTACTACGGGTGCGCATTGCGGGGGTTCCAGGACACGCTGCTCGCGCAGATGGGGAGGCAGGTCTACGCTAGGACGCTGGTACAGGGGGCGACGGACTTCGTCTTTGGGCAGCACGCGGGGGCTTGGTTCGAGAAGTGCGATGTGCATGTATTGGCGGCTGGTGTTGGGTATGTCACTGGTATGTCGGAACATAAATTTTTTTTTTTTTTTCTGTTTTCCCCCTGTTTGCTACCGGGTGCCATGCGATGGAAACTCTCACGTGTATTGCGTCTCAAGGGGTTGGGGAAGTCGTTTGGCCTGGTCGTGCTAACTTTAGCAACAGCCTCCGGGCGGGCGTCGGTGACCGATCCGAACTTCTACGTGTTTAATGACTGCACTGTCGCTGCGGCAGACGGGAATATTGTCACCGACGGGGCGTACTATCTTGGCCGGCCGTGGTCCATGTATGCGAGGGTGGTGTTTCAGAAAAGTACTCTGAGTTCGGTCATCAACCCAGCGGGATGGCACGTCTGGAACGCGGGCGACGAGCGGACGAGCCATGTGACATTTGCAGAGTTTAGCAATACCGGTGCTGGAGCTGTCGGGCCGAGGGCGAACTTCTCGACCGCCTTAGACAAGCCGGTCAAGATCCAGACTGTCCTGGGATGCGGGTATGCCGAAGCTGGCTATTTTGACGCGAGTTACATGTGAGGCACAGTTGAAGTTATCTGGAGGCAGGATGCCTGAGTTAGCCTGTCTCCATTAGGAACGGCTCGAGAGTGCTGTTACCTTTTGTCTGAGTCATTGCCATATATATAACTACATCATCCCGGGCCGGACCTCGAAACCGTAACTTCACATCTCAAGGAGTATAGGTCGGCACCATGCTCGGCCCGGTAGGCCATTCGTTGATTACATCATGGGCTTCATAAGTTCACTTCCAGCAGGGCTTTACACCGAAATATAGATGATGCAGTATATACTAACTGTATTTCCAGGCCCCATATGTTAGACTTTGCTGTCGGCATTGCACACTCTAGTATTTCCCTGCTAAGCACCCCGTAGATCAACTGACCTTCGCTCGACTTATTTAACTTATTTCAGGACGGGATAGAACGTCACAACCAGCGAAAGAACGGGGTTCCGGATTTATTCTGAGCGATATTACCGTGGTACGTAGGCAAGGCATGATTCCGAGCTCTCTGCAGAGCCTTGGGTGCCCACAGACATGTCAGGCGGCGCTACAAAGCCGGGAAAGCTTTTGATTCTTTCTCTCTTGACTGCGGCTGTTCTACGGAAGCGGTGTGTAGTCTTGTCTCACGGATGAGCTGACGAGATGAGGAGCTTGAGAGTTGACATACTTCTGAAAGTCGAGACTTTCGGGAGTCGCTGCTGGCTTCCGAAGGGGTCATCGGGCCGCGAAATAGATGTTGGCCGTGGTCAATAGGTACTCGGACAGAATGTATTCTCCAATACGAACCTCCTCGTAGCTCGATGCTGGCAAAGTGGTCTGTCACAGAGATACCCTGAATTTCATGGATGAGCAACTTGTTTCATCTCCACGTACTGGGTGGCGAGGGTTTGCACAGCTCTTTCCAAGTCCAAAGTATAGCCCGTCCGCAGCTTGACCGACGTACTTGGGACGGCAGGCTCTACCGTCTGCGGCGGCGCCTGACGCCATCCGTCTGAACTTAAGAAAGTAAGCCTCCTGGTCTTTCCCAGCTCTGAATTTGTGTTGAACTTCCTTGTCAACTTACCACCCACGTCCACCAACTTGATCACACCCTACAAAAAGGACTGGGATCCAAGACAGGAGATTTCTCCCTTCTCTTCCTTTTTGCATCGTTGTTGCTTATGCCATTTCAACTTGTCTTCAGTCAGTCAATTATTCCAGCATAGTTTGCGACAGGGGAGGATACCAACTTCGACTTATGCACATGGAGCACGCCCTTTTGTTAGAGCCGCAACAGCGTTCATGAATAAGATAGCCACTAGAGCAGCGTAGGCAACTGAGACAACAGCAACTCTTCAAAACACCAGTCGACCCTTCGCCATGGACTTCCCCGGCGGCAGCAGGCCCAATGCGTCACATCCGCAAAAGCCTGGCGAAAGCCAAACTCCGCCAGCCAGTCCTCAGATGCCCCCTCATGCGGAGGTTCGGAGCCCAACCGCATCGGCTGTGACTTTCGCAAGCCCTCCGACGTCAAACCCATTAATATCAAAAGGAAAAGGAGCAGCAGCAGCAGAAGCATCAGCAGCACCAGTCGACATGCAATATGATCCCCCGAGGTCACCTCGGCGCACAAAAGCCCCTAATGAAACATCTCGATCGTCAACTCCGGTCGCTGTACCGTTGTCAAAGTCCATTTTTGACGTCCTGCCGGCATTCAACCAAGACTACTGTGCCTATTTGCCAGCATCGGGGATCAAGGCCGCACGTCCTTTGAAGGATGACTCTAGCAGCCATCGAATGGGGAAGTTGCTGATAGGAGATAGCATGATCCGGAGCATCGAAAACGTCAAGGCTCAACCCGAAAAGAAGCTGACTCTGAGGTCAACACTCGCCTTTCTGACTGGCGAGGTAACTTTGACACTTCAGGCGGAGAAGGAGAAAAGCACACAAACGCAATTCTTGAGGACAGCCCCGACCCGGTATCATCTCGACTCCGAAATCACCGTGGATGAGGCGGTCCAGTATGCTCAGTACGTTCTTGAACGGCACGACTCCCAGAGGGGCCACGCCGTCAGCTTCAAAACCTGCTCTACCTGCCTCGAGCCAAGGGTCTCCAGCGCTCCCCTCCACGACTTCGTACCCCCACCTTATTGGCTTCCGCATGACACGGTCCCCGAATTCTTCACAGAATTCGGACAGCCGCCTCCATGCTGCGGAGCGGCGATATGCAACGCGTGTTATCTTCAAGGCCTATCGAAGAACATGAACCCATTTATGGGCGAACTGCCCAAGGCCGGCCCGCGGATACGTTGCCCTGCAGAGGGCTGCTCCCAGACTCTGAAAATCAAGGACCAAACCCATCACGAGGAGCTCCTCCGGAAACACGGCTTTACGTGCCCGGGAAAGGGGCAGCTCGGGTGGCCGGATGTCCTTGCGCTCGAGTTCCGGAATGCTTGCAACCTCCGCAAAAAATTATCACGTCTTCCGACGATGACAGAGAAAGTCTGGCCAATTTGTGCAGACTTCCACAGGCGACTGATGGAATCTGACCACATGAGCAAACTTTCGCAACTGGATCTAGGCCGCCACCCAGAGGTCAAGCATTTCACATTCACCTCGGCGGATGGATCTCGCCAACTCAAGGTGCCGGTCTTCGTGGGGCTTCTGCGAGACCGTGAAGAGCCGGCGACAATCGAAGATGGACGGTGGTCTTATTGCGAGTGTAACGTGTGTCTGAAGACGTACATCGACTGGGGCGACGACACGCCAGAGAAAACACTCGATCATCACGCGCCTGAGAACGATGCATCCGCGCTCCCGGCATACAGGTACCGTGCATCTGAGCTCTATGCGTTAGCGTCTGCGTACGCTGCGTTTGAAGATGATGCCACTGAGACGGATGATATGCCAGATGACGATGCTCACTTTGCGGAAGTGAAGGCAAGCCTCCCGGACTGGCACCTCCCCCTTGAGCGCGTCGTGACGCTGGCTTGCACGAGCGCGGGTAGAATCCGTGTCTGCCGTACGTGCGTGGACGAGTATATCAACTGGCACCTGCGGTGCCGGAAGACCAGAATTAGATGCTTCGGGGGTTGCCGTAGAGCACTCGGCGATGAAGTTGTTCGTAGGCTGGCCAGCAGGCAGGGTTGGGACAAGTGGACTGCCCACAGGGAATCCCAGGGAACCCCAGCGGGCTTCGAATTGAAGGTAATGGGCCGTTGAGTTCAGGAATGCTTGTCAGGAATTGGGGGAAACCAGCGAGACGATGACTTGAAGTTCCAACTTTGACCTGGCTTGGGAAGGGTATTTTGCAGACTGGTTGCAAGAGGCCCATGCCGATTGCGATACTGTTCTGCGGAGTTGGCAGTTTGCCAGGTTGTCTTTGTTACATTCATTGGATAGAAAAAGATAAAAAAAAATTTAAAAGAATAAAACCCAAAAAAAAAAAAAAGGTACATCAACACGTCCTTCGCTCACAGGCAGGCGGATTAACCGGGAACCTTCATGTGACACGCTTGCTACGGCTTCCTTGAAGCCGTGTCTTGAAGCTCCGGCGCCGGCACGGTGATTCTACAAACTAAAGAGACACTTGCGGGAGACCGCCACAGCTTGATGAAGGTAGGTGATGCTTGGCTTACGACTCTCGTGCTCAACAGTATCGACGCGACTGTGTCATCACGACCTGGCTGCGGGAGCGGTTCAAGCTTGAACGAGAGTGGCCAGCTTCCACGAAGATCCGAGAGTAAGACAATCCGGGGCTCCATATTAGACATCACCGGACCTCCATTGATTGCATCTTCGCCTTCTCAGCCTCGTGACAGCGGCACACAAGAAGCTCAAACTGGTTCCAAGGCTTATCCCTGACATGGTTCGGTACAGGCAAGGAGAGAGCAAACAGCCAAGGATGTCAAACAAGAGCCGTTGGTCAAAGCTTCGGCAACCGTTCCGGAGCCAGGAAATTTCCGAGATCGCGCCGTTGCCCGTGCACCCCGGTTGTGCAACCTGGCTGCCGTTGAAGGAAAGAGCGGGTCCTAAAACGGTGGCCTCTACTGTGTAGCTAAGGTACGTACCTCAGGTTCCTACATAGGTCATTCCACACACCACCTCATCTCTTGTCCAGCTTGTTCCAGGCCCAATCTTGCCCACCTATTTTCAAAAGCTGTGGGTTGTCAGCCGTACACCGTCAAAGGTGACGAGGTCCTGGACACGGTGCGTTGGCGAGGTTGCAGTGTGGCAGAACGCCCCCAGCTCCAATGCCAGCTGAAGTCACGACACTCGATGGTACAGTACCAGGTACACCGCGATGCGGGAGTGCAGAATATGCAGAATCTTGAAGTGTCAACGCTACTCCGACCCGGGACTGGCCAATTAAGGCCTCTAGCAACTCTCTTGCAGAAGCGAGCGGACAGCAAACCTGGACTGGTGCAATCCATGTGGACAAAAGTGAGGTGGGCAGGCAATCTCGCACCGAAAGTGGACGCAGCAACTGTCGACACACCAATGCAACGGCGGCACAGAACACAACCTCCGCCTTTTCCTCCCTGGTGCCTCGTCGCGGGCCATGCGGCCTGAAATGCAACCTCTTTTGGTCCACGGTGGACTGGTGTAGCAGGTACTTCGCCTCTACCCCTCGCGCGGGAACTTGGAAGGAGCCCTTCGAATTGGCCACATCATCGGGCGCCCCATTGGCATATCGATATTAACAGCTCTTCAGCGAGCTTCCTCCGCTGTCCTGCAGACGAGGTCAGGTGAGGTTACTCGCGTCTGCTATTGCAGTTTTTCATATACGACCTGAAGAGAACACTCCACACTCGGTCAGCTCATGCTCATGCCGAGACAGCAGTTCTGCGAGGCCAAGCTGGCTTCTCCGCACCTGCAAAGCTTCCCCTCATCACGGCACCATTAACTGGCGACGACGTCTGCACTAACCAAATGCATATCGGACCATTATCACCAATTAACAGCTTCCAATATGGCGCAAAAGTCTAGTACAATCTAATGAAGTGCAGTCCCGCACTATACAAACGCCCACAGATCCAATATCAACAGCATCTCACGACGCAAACGCATGTCTAATTTTACTCACAAAGACACCGCAGCGGCAGTGACAATTGCAGAACCGAGTCCGTCCCCTCCCGGGGTTCGAATCCTTGCCCGGCGCAGGACACCGGCAAGCAAGGGGCTTCCTTGCCCTCTTTGACGTCCGCGAGCCGTCGTTACATCGCGCGGAAGCAGCTGTGAAGGCCCAATCACGCCTCCAACCCGAACCAGGTATGCTGCTCCGGACCAGGCCCGGAGGGGGGGGAGAGGCCATCGCATCGCTTGCCGAGTGCGACGCTATGACTCCGGGCGAATAGATCCGAGAGATGAGGCAAAAAAAAAAAAAACGAGGACGTAACATCAGCGCTCGCCATCACGAGTTCAATCCATTCAATTAATCTTTTTTGGAGTGCGAAATCAGTAATCTCATTCTCGCACGTTCGCGACATCGCGGACGAACCGGCCAAGGACACGGGAAAGTGGGCGGGCCGCGGTCTGGGTACGACGTTGGAATTTCGGAACCGCACGCTGGACACGGTAAACTCTCCTACGTCGATATTAACGCCGTAAACCGCCCATACGGACTGTAGGACCTATCCGTCGCCCGGGTCCGAAGTCGAACTGTTATGTACAGTTCTATTTTCAGCCCGTTGCACGGCAGTGTGTTTGTGCGAACGTCGTGTTGATGGCACTTGGAGCGGGCGTTCGTGACTTCTGCTGTGGAACTGGCTGTGTATGGCAGCTTCCCTACCCCGGTTCCTGAAAGTCCCAGTCTCGGCACCTTCGGGAAGTGCCCTCATCTGTCCGGGGTAACTAGGTCATCGGTGGTTGTTGTTCGCCATGGCATCTTCTTGGCTGGCTCGCCGGCTGATCGTACCTTGAACCTTGGTAGACTCCATGCAGGGCAGACGAGAGATGTGCATAGGCGTCAAGAAAAACAAACTTGCCACTAAGGAGAGATAGAAAACACATCGACACAAAGTAAACGGGTAGCGGGTACTGAATGCAGGAGCGCTATCTGTCTCGATAAAGTACCGTTGCTTGTTGGGTTTATGATAGCTTCAGGGGTCGAGGGACTCAGGGGCTGTTGTTGACAGACGACCGAGCCAACCGCTCTACACCTGCAGCTGACGTGTAATGCTACCGTCCAGATATCACAGGTTTAAAATCAAGTAAAATAATTTTGTCGTAGTGTCAAGGGCGGCATGTCGCGATCTCATCCTAGGGTTTCACGCAAGTGGGAAGAACTATCAAAGTCGCTTCGATACATGAGGCCAGTGAACACGATGATGTCAGCTCATGACTTACCTGCTTTTGAGCGTGAACTCTTGAGCCAGATCATAACCTATCGATAAGGTTGGCCCGACCTTGGTCGTAGTAGATACGGTGGACAGGACCAGGAGGCGGCTCCCGAGGATGACCCGTGGTTCGCCTCCGCAGTCCCAGATGGATCAAGGAGCGGTCGGGCAAAGTCCATCCGCTAGACGATTTGGTCGGTCTATACGTGCACACCGGGGAGACAGTCTATTTGCACACCAGAGGAGGCTCCAGAGGTTTGCGCACGGGACACGGGACTCTGTTATAGGGTATATCAGAGGTGCCTGTGGAGTGAGGCCACTGAGGATGGTGGTGAAGGCTAGCCATCATGTTTGTCCGTGCACTCACCCTACTGTGTAATGTATATTGTTGAAGGAAGCCCGAAAGCCAGTAAGAAGCAGGAGAGTGAATGCGTGAGACTGTTTCGAGCCGCGAGTGCGTTGGTCTCGCAGCTGCGAAACATCCCACACCATACTGTTCTTTCACCTGATGGTCTTGAGAAGGCCTGAAACACCAGAGAGGGGAAGTCGAGATGCTTAAAAGAGGCATATATAACTCTAGATCGAGATGGTAAAGCTTAAAGAGGGGTATCAGACGCCCCCAAGAACGGCCTTGTGCAGCTCTGCACAGGCTCTGAACCGTACATGAAGGAGTTTGGGACTGAAGCTGCAGGGCCTTCAGGGGCCGGGGGCCAACTGTGGAACGCCAGAGAACGACAGGAGACACTACGGGACACGCTACTGAAAAGAGTGACAACGAGCTAAGGTCTTTCGCTATTCCACAGACAGCTTGATGCGTGATAAGCAGACGTTTGATGGGCTTAGTAGCCCCATCCGTCAGCCATGAGAGAGACTGCCGGCTGATGGAGTTGAATCGCAAGCATGAATTAGAAGGAGAGCCTTCAAACATCTGGTAGCAGAACAAGTGAACATGGAGACACTAGTTTCCTTTCGATGGGGGCTGTTCCACTTGGGAGTGATCGCCGACTGACAAGGGACAGTTCTAACGCTCCCTGCAGCAGTAGGGACTTTGACATGAGAGGAGGCTACTTGCGACGGTTTCGTCGACCAAGGTAGCAAGTAGGCCTGGTTGGTATAATACTCGGGCTCATGTCTAGTTGGATGTATTAGCTTGTTCTGCTGGTCCAGTGACTTCTCACTACCTCGTATCCAGGGACTCACTCAGCACGATTTAGTACCAACCGCGGTGCGGATATCACGAAACGCTGGACAGCGAGGGCTTCACCTGCCTAAGCATACATGATGCTAAGCTGGCGTCATCTTCGTGCCCACCTTTGCGACATCTTTGACCCAGGCCTCGATGGTCCGCCACCGCTGCTATCAGAACAGGGTACGCCCAAACTCTCGCCGGAGCCAACCATGTCCTCTGAACATCCACTCGATAGAGAAACATGGTTTCCTGATTGGGTCGCCACTTCTGTCATGAGATCTCTAGGCAATATGAAAGCGGACTCGTGTCTTGGCGCCGACTTGACGGAGGGGACTAGGCCTTATCTTGAACCACAGTTGGACAACAGTCAAGCATTGATATCGATGACCAGATCCAACTGGCTACATCCTGCGACCTGCGAGGCGGGGAACATCTGGAGACCAGTGATCACGCCGTTGTGGTGACCGTGCCGCTGTGGAGTCCGCCCACAGTTTGTCGAGGACGCAATGCCCTGCTGTACAGCTATAGGTATGCCCCCTGACCATAGCAGTAACAGACGTGGGATCCGAGGGACAAAGGAGAGGTTAGGGGCAGAAGATAGTCCATCATGAGAATCATGAGGAGACTATACGATCAGAGTCGACGTTTATGTTGAGCTGAAGAGCCTCAAGCTGCATCATTATTAACTGCAGCAATAGAGTCTTCTGTATAAACCCATGCAACGATATTTTTGGCTCACGGGACGGAGACGGGCTGGTGCGAGAAGGTGGGCAAATAACGGGACCGAGATTGACAACCACAATACGCCGAGGGGAAACCTACACAGGGTTAGACTTGCAATACGGTCAGGAGGATACTTCCCCGGGCTACGAGAAAGTCATGCCCAGTCCACCAGCTCGATTGAGGACAGGAAAAAGCTGCTACAGCCACCGCATGAAGACACAAGGACTGGGGAATCATGACTCGCCGTAAATGCGTCCGCCGGTGGAAGTCATCGGATTCCGGAGTCTGTACCACCCCAACGAACAGTTCAGCACTGCAGGTGATGGGCCGATCCCGACTCCATGGTGGCACGTCGAACGGGACGAGTTCGTCTCCTGACCTGGGAAACGCGGAATAGGAAGGTGTAGGGGAAGAGGATGCAGAATCGCGGTTTGATATTGGTGTTCGGTCATAGGAGTCCCAGACTCCAAGGCGATTGCGACGAGTACCAAGCTCAAGCTGTTCATGTACAGTACATGGGATGGTCGGGGCTCGCAACAACTGCACAAAGACAGCAGACCTCACTGGAAGTAGGCTCTGTTACCAAGGAATCAGCGGGCTGAGTGAACTCGGTTCGCCGCTGACGATCAGGAACGGTGCAGAGAACAAGACCCGGGCGTGCCGTTCAGGGGAGATCAGGACAGCCAGCGGCGCCTGCTAGTGCTAGGTATCTTTGTATGACACACTCTCTTCTGGGCATTGCGAGAATCGCGTTTAGCCTAATTTGGGCGTCGTGATGGCGCGTTTTGCACGATGACAGATAAGAGATCGGACGGGGTAGAGAACTGCTGCGTGAACATGCCATATTCAGCAACGAAGTCACGAGAGCCAGCTCACAGACAAGAACAAGTAGAGAGACTTTGCGCTGCGGCAAGTCTCTGAAGGTTATCGCCAGGGGCGGTCAACTATGGTCTCCAAAGGGCGCCTCCTCTTTGCAAGGGCTAACGGGCGCATGGAGGGACTGTCGACCGCCTCCCAAGCTTGCGAAGTCGCCACCAGCCCGTGCCGAAACGATTTAAAATGTGCCCGTGTTGTTCAGCGGACTTGCCAACCATCTTATTGCAGGGAATTGAAACTATTCCGTCCAGAACTTTAACATGGAACTTTCGCTCTTCCTTTCCTTGTTACATGCGAGGGTGGGCGGAGGCATGAACCGGGCAAGTTGACACAAGGCGGCACGGTTGAGCGAGCAAGATAGGAGGAGGGGCAAGTCTGACTTGTCGCGCTTTCACCGCCTTCGACCGGTGTAGGGAGGACTGTGGAGGGCATATCGACGGAGATGAGGTGCAGATAACGGATCATAGGTAGTAGGAATCAACGAAAGTATCCCCCATTCGAGTGCTTGGTATGAGGGCGGGCGCGACACTTCTTCCTCCAACGATCCATCCGACACATCTGGTGGACTGGCGTACTTTTCAGCCCCAAAGCCACGTCTTTGAATATTCTGATCCTTAGGAAGACGGAATCAATCCTTTCGGGCAGGGTCCTTGTACCTCCATGACTGAAAAACAGTCCGGGCAAGCCGCCACGCTCGATTGACAATTCCGTTTGATCGTACCTAGGCAGGGAACGAACGGGGTCCATGTATTGGAGGCGGGTCAGCAGCGGTCCAACATTCCATCGCGGCACAGAACGGAGTACGATGCAAAATGTGAAGCGAAAGTGAAGGAATCGTGGAGTCGGGTCGGAGCATGCACGAGCCGGTCCAAGCAAACGGACAGTTGCGGAGCCACAGCGGACGATGGTGATCTAGATATGGAGGCCGATAGGTGTACGTGCTGAATCGAGGCTATTCTACTCGCTCTCCGCTCTTACGGCCTTTCCAGCTGCCCAAACGGAGATACCTACCTAACTTTGATGGACAGGACAAGGTCGGCCCTTGAAGACATCGCTTGGCTTTTCGAGATGCCGAGGCCATGCTGAAGTTGCGTGTTGAGTTTGCGGCGATCATCTGGCGACGACGCATGCCAGGAGTTTATGTCCCCTTTGGTTGTCCGACGGGAGTTACGCGAGTGGACTTGTATTCCCGGTTGACATTATCCCGGGAATACGCATGACATTGGGGATTTCCAGGACAGCGCTACCGATATGGCGGAACAAAGAAAGTTTTCCAGGTCTAACACCTGCGAGTCAGAGGCGGTTCAGGACGGAGCCGCATTGTGGGTTTCGAGACAGAGATCTGAGACAGAGACAGAGAGTTTGACAGGGTGAGGTGATGGAAGCATCAATCGTCAGCAGCCCGATCATGGTCGCACCTAACCACAGCAAGTGATTCCGAGCCCACTTACTGTTAGTTGCGAATTTACTTCCGAGGTCACTACGTACTAGGCACCTAGGTAGGCCTGGATTGACAAAATCAGAGAAAGAAAAAGAAGACGGGGAAAAAAAAAAGGCCTGCAGAAGTAGAATAATGCTCCCCCCGTCGGACTTGCAAGTTGCAACTGCCCTGATGTCAGGAGGCCTGGAAGGTCGGTCATGGTTGGGCATGGCGGTTTTGCAAGGATACGGCAGGTACAGCCGCGACAGCCCAAACCAGTCGGAAGCTCTGGCATCGAAGCGGAAGTATCCCGACGCACGCACGATTGTACGTACCTTACCGTCGCACGTGTTTGCACACTTCACCACCTCACAGTCGCAGATCCCAGATCGGGAACCGGCACAGCGGAGGACTTTGTGCCCTTTTGGAACGACGTGTTGGCTGTGTTTGCTCGCCCCTTCCTATTCTGTCATCTTTTAATTCTGTGACGGGCATGGGCTGCCCAGCCTGTCAGCCCACCCTCGACGTCTGCACACCCTTGCTGAGGCAAGTCTATCTATCACAGTACATAGTACAGCAAGCCCGCAGAAACTCCGCTTCGACAAGCTTTTAAATGGCAGGCGACATTATCGCGCTCTTGGTCGATCCGACCAAGGTGGGTGTTGATTGACTTGAGGTTATGCTGGATCGAGCCAACCGAATTCGGCAGCGTTGAGCCACAAAGATAAAAATAAGACATCCAGATCCAGGTATCCGCTGGAGAATGCAGAGTCGTCTCGCCTCGCATCCAAGGATACCGCTACCTGCGTGATATGCTAAGGCCACTAGTCTGGCGATTTTCACACTCGTTACAGTTCGTTCTCCGCGGCTGTCGATGCTGGCGCGGTTTTTATTACATCATTTCATTGTCCACTGAGCATCTCGCTCTCCCCTTCCTTCCCAAACTATTGCTTCACCATCAGCACTCGAATGGCTCCCAGAGGCCAGTGCTCCTTCCCTCCTCTTCCTCGATGGGCTCAAGGCAGTCTCGAGATACCTAGTGTAGAGCTGAGGGTGGGGTGCAGGCCGATGAAGTGTAATATGTGGGGTAGTCACCTCAGGGCCTATCATACACAGAAGTATGCTCCGGCCGTTGAATCAACACGGCAGCAATGGCAAGGTTGCCGGTGTGCTTGCTTCGGAACCGACATGTGGATAACTTGTGATCTCGTCATGAGTGTAGGACCCTAGTCGGTCTGGTGGCCCGGGGTGGTCTAGCGGTCTAGTGCAGGACCTAAGGTACCCCTAACTGCTCTAGTGTAGTCGGTGTAAGAAAGCCGGCAGAGGTTCAACCAAGATTCGGATGTGGCCCGCCAGAGATTACCTCGTTGAGAACCATGGATTGACAGCCCGAGCTGCCGACCACAGATCTTTCCTTTGCAGATTGTTCTCCAGTTTGAAAAACTTGGACCAGCACCCACCTGCCCACCCATGACATGCTTTCCTAGCGTCATAACGCAACGGCGCTGAAGGCTACAGATTAGTAGGAACTGCGATAGGCATTGACGAAGCTTGCGCGCGAGTGTCTGACCGCCCGACCGGTTTGAAGAGGTCGAATCATCATCCCGGATTGGGGGTGACGACGCCCGCATCTCTGTCGATGCATTCCCAACTGCTCACTCCATCCTGGCTGCGAGTGCGGGTGAATAAGCCCTTTGTCATGGCATCTTCACCCGCCATCGCAAGCAATTGCAGCTTTTGCAAGCCCACTGGCATTCAAGCCACCTGGAACGGCACGTTGAGCGCTGAAACGGGGCCACTAGCGTACCCCTGGTCCGTCTCCTCTTTGTCCCGGTTCAAGTCTCCCGGAAATCCAACCTTGGAATTTGATCCTGATCGGCGTCGATGGGCTCCTACCGGTTGTTGAACAGCCACTTCCCGGTATCAGCGGTGTCAAATACTCCAGCCAGCCTCTGAGGATGCGTGGATGCGATGCTCTCATGCTCACTCACTCATGCAGTTGCACTGACCCTCTGTGGAATGTTCTTCTGACATTCCAATCGTCGATCCACATGGATGCTGCGGCTTCTAGAAAACTGTCCTCTTCGACGAGCCCTTAAGCATTGAACGCACGTCCACGTCCGAGAGCATGATCGACTCTTTCTTCCGGGCAGCATGAGGGCAGCACTTTTGGGCTGCCACGCGGAGGAGCCTGTATCTCTGGGAAGATACCCAGTACCGCAGTAGTCATTGTGAGCGGCGGTGATGCCTCGTTGCGATGCCGAGACAATCTCCGGAGAGGTATCATCTCCGACGCTGTTAATAGCGACAACGCAAAGGTGCTTTTCAATGGAGGCACTGTTGTTGGCCCCAATATCCAATTCGGAGAAGCTGTACACGCAACATGGCTCTGTTCCATGCAATGCATGGCGAGACGAGCGGAATCATATTAACTGCCGCTGACGCATGAGCAGCTTGCAGCACACACTGTTCCTGAAAATCCAAGGAGATGCCATGTGGCTGCACGAGCATGAAGCAATGATAGTGACAAGTTTGGAGGGTGGCCTCGATGGCGTCAGCTAAGCCAACCCGGGCATTGCTAGCAACCTCTAGCGCTTGACGATCCGACCATGCCTATCTCCTCCTGAACTTGTTATGGTGGTGTGGCATGAACCTGCTTCCACGACGATCTTCTGGAAGGCCCAGTGTCCAACCGAGAGATGTTCTCGATGACCGCACAAGTGTTATGATGCACTGGTTTGACATCGATTTCGCGCTAGCATGCGTTGACAGACTCAACCCTGCGTTCTTCGCATGTTACAGTACATACATACCACAGTACAAAAGTTCATCTGATGAAGGACCCCATGGTGGCACGATGGTCAACGACGCCTGAGCCAATCCTCGTGGTTGCCAAGCCCAAACGCTCGGAGTGCCGTTTCCGCTCAGGTGTAATAAGGTTAACGCACCAAGTACGGTATTTCTAGTGATTCCATGTTTGGATCAAGGTTGCGTATGCACGGGTCTCCAGGCCGAGGTCACACAACAACGGGCTAGGCTGCGCCCGACCGTTAGACGAAATAAGGGTCGTGGTCTGATTCCCTCGAAGAGATGCTGCAGGTTCAAGCATGAAGCGAGCAAACTTCAGGCCATTTTGGCGGTTTGTCATCGAGTCAAGCCTACCAGGTCACACAAACCGTTGATGTCTTTCCCTGTCACTCACCCCCCCCTGTCACGGCTCGAATTGGAAACCATGTCATGGCGCCGGGGCGCCGCTGCAACAGGGCAAGGAAGCCCAGGCCCGCCCCTCACGCATGGGCTTCACCCTGGACTGCTGTGGCAGTCGATGCACCATTAGCATTAGCCACACATCCGGTACATTTAGCCAGAGTTCCACCCCCGAGACACCGTGGACAAGTATCTTCTACTTTGCCATCCTCGAAGACCTTCAAACAAGCGAAGTTTGTTCTCGCCTCTGTCCATCCCGCATGGAAGCGAAAATTAGGGAATTTCCCAGGAGCGACGTGACGGACAAGGATCTTACACCACCTGAACGTCACCTGGGTGGAGGGAGCTCCCAGGTTGATGGACTGACTTGGAACTGCTAGGTGAGGTACGGTACCTTAGCAGCTAGCAGGAGACTCGTTGGGGTTGTCTGTACCCTTGTATGCCAGAGTCAGGCCCGCCGAACACCCCTGCTCCACTACTAGCACGGAAGACACCCTTGATTCAAGCACAAGAGCGACGCCTTGACAACAAAAGGCGAGGCCCCGGTAACATTAGACATCATCCTCGTCGTTAATCATAACGGTCTCGTCGAGCTTCTGTTATTGCTGCCACCTCTGCTGAGCACGGCGTTGGGCTGCTGCGAGTGGACGGCGTGTCCTCACACTTATTACACCCAGGTTGCAGCTTAGCATGCCGATGCACACTGTGCACCCATATCTCCACCGCCGTCCCAGCCCATTTTGTCCCATCGCGTCCTCATTCCTGTTACCGGTTCCAGAAGATCTTTCCCCATATCAACCAAGAACTCAAACCTCTTGGGACGGCAGAAGAACGTCGGACCAAACCCCAGATCTTTTTCGCTCCACGACGGCCCGGCCAGACCAGATAATACCAGATCCGTCGCATTCAACAGCGCGTTGCAACGCTCCTGGCGGCGCAAGAGATAAATCTTTTCCCTCTACAAGAGCGATACCTCGACTGGACGTCTGGAATCGTGGGTTGGAACCTGTTTACAACTCGACTTAACCCGAACGCCTTGCAAACCGCAACTCAAACCACCCTAGACTGCTGCGCTTCGTCCTGATACGGACGGGTCTAGCCTCCACTATTGGATCACTATCTTCCTCTGGCGCTGTCTTGTACCGGGAGGTCGAAGATAGTTAGCGGGCGAGAGGGAAAACTGACCGAGGTTTGAGCTCCACACACTTCGTCTCTCAGTCGAGATCCCTTGTTTTCGAGGACCGCTTTCAAACCCACGGCACCAGGTGCGTCAATCGAGTGTACTTGGCCTCAATTCGGGATCGGAGGGACGGGAAACTAAAGAGTTCCAAGCAGGGGCATGAACGCTGACGGGTGGCCACCATCGAATATCCTGGCTCCATCCAATACGAAGCCTTACTGCTCGCAACCTCACTCGCCGGTGCCACACACTCTGAAGTGTGCTCGCTCCGTCGCTCGCACCAGAACTGTCTCTATTGTATCTCTTGGCCCCTTCTCTGCACCTCAACTGGGACGAAACTACTATACAGTGCCTTTCCTGGACACCCACCTCGATCCGGTGAGACTCTTTACAGCGAAGCGGACTGGGCTTGCGTCTTCGGCACAGTGGTGACCCACAGTCGGCCTACCTGGGAACCTATATTGCATCTCCCATTACCATAAGTGCACATCGTTAAGCCCACACCCTGCTGCATCTTCCCCGTCTGTCACGCTGCCGCTTACAGCGCCCTCTCGCCCCGCCTCAGAGCTCAGACTTATACCTACCTCCTATCACCCAGTCTTTCCTTTAGACCAGACATCTTCCACTCAGGACTATCTTGGTGCCGCGTCGACCTCGTACCGCCACGCAACATTCGTCTCCAAGACGCGGTCTCCGTCACCGACCGCCCGACCAGAGCAGGAGGAAGGCGCAGCCACAGCCCCCATTCTCGACACCAGTCATCACTTCTCGCCGACGGGATCCAGACGCCTCTTTCAAAGCCCAACCGCCGCATCCACTCTCGGAGCACCATCCCTCCGGACGAAGCTTGTGGCGCCGTCATCGTACTTTGGTAGCAAGAGACCAAGGCGGACACTGCAGGACATGACCTGGTCTTCCGTCAGATCTGCTACATCAAATCGGACAACACTCCCGAACTCAAGAGGAATCGAATCAAGCTATCAAACTCCCAGTCCCAGTATACGAACTACGTGCTAGCACCACCGCGCAAGCACTTGTTGTAATACCACCGATGGCCTACCACATGGAGGAGCCAGACTACAAGCTGGAGGTGCGGCAGCAGCCCGTCTATGCCCGGGTGGCTATTGGCAAGGAGAAAGGTATGTTCTACCAAGTTATACTTTTGCACTGACACGAATGCTCACCAGACCAAGACCGCAAGCCAATAGATCCGCCTCCCATCGTGCAGCTCAAAGTCAGCGCGAAGAAGGATCCCATGCAAAACTTCTTGCAGAATCCCTACCTAATAATGTCATGTCAGCTTATCAAGGCCAACGAAGACGACAAGGAGACGTCAGGTCCAGTGTCGAACGCTCTGCTCGGCACGATCGTCTCATCGCTCTACAGTTTGAAAGATACTGACAACTCCGTCGGAGGCTTCTTCGTCTTCGGCGACTTATCTGTCAAGTGCGAGGGAACGTTCCGGCTAGAGTTTACGCTCTTCGAGCTCAAGATGCCAGACAAGTGGTGTTGGTATCTTGCAAGCGTCCGCTCGGACCCATTCACAGTCTATGCGCAGAAATACTTCCCCGGAATGGCCGAGTCCACCTTTCTCACGAGGTCTTTCAGCGACCAGGGGGTCCGTCTCCGACTACGCAAGGACTCCCGCAGCATCACGACGCGAAAGCGAAACAGCACAGTTGCGGACTATTCCCGCCAGTACTCTCGTCATGACCATCCTCAAGAAGTCAGTCCTGCGAGCGCTCGAGGAGAGCACCACCCCCGTTCAGGCTACAGTGATACCATCTCGCCTGTGGATCGAGTAAGAGGCATGCAACAAGTCGGAGGCACATACTTTGACAACTCTCCGAGGCTTGGAGACTACTCTCACGGGCCCTCGGGCGGCTACCCCAGCTACGGAAGCTACGACGAACCGCGAGCGAAACGCCAGCGCATGGTGGAACCCAGCAACGGTCACGGCTACGAGAACCACGACTTCACGCCTTACCAAGCAGCTGGACCGCGAACAATACCGGAAATGCCGGCGACGTCTATCCTGCCGTATTCCTCGGGGTATGCGGTCACAAGTAGTGCGGCAGTAGCAGGTCTACCGATGCCGGCACCCTACACGCACCACGCGATGCCACCGCGGCTCGACACCCAGATCAGTCCGCACTCCGCCGGGCCGAGCTCCGCGACGTCAACCTTCTCGCCTGGATCGAGGAGATCGCCCGGTTCGGGGTATCCCTACCACCTCGGTACCTATTCCTCGACGCCGACGACGCTGCACTACCAGAGCGCGCCGCCGCCGACGCATTCGAACGGGCTAGGGTTAGGACTCGATCTGGGAGGCGTCGATGATAAGAACCATCACCAGCACCAACATACAAGTAATGGGCAAGGGTTGTAATGCGACTGGCACAGCGGATACCCCTTTCGATTTACAGCCGGATATTTTTGACCTATCTCCTTTACTTGCCCTTTTTTTCTTCATACCCCACCCGCTTCTTTCCATTGCATCTTGCGTTGATTAGGTCAGATATGGTCTCTGGTTGGATATTGGGTTTTCAGGTTGGGATTTGAGTATCAGACGATGCGGACAGCTACACTGCATTACGGAGGGAGACACGAAAAGGAACATGGGTTTCGGGAAGGAGGAGGGGGTTATATACCACGTTCACTTGGATATTCTTCTCATAACATAGACATTTTCGGGTTGCTTTGGCCTTTTCTTCTTTTCCTCTCTCTTTGAGTTTAAGTTTCTTCACAATACCACATGTCATTTTCATTTTTTTACATGCAGCGGAAAACCAAAGGGTTCCGGACAGGGGAGATGGTCTTGCCAGCGGTATTCTTCGGCACATTTTACCGAATCATTGCACATCACACTCTGGGGGCGAGTCGACGGGCATATGTTTGATGTCCTTCGGAGCTATTTGATTCACGACCAGGTTTGGGGGCTGGCTGATGGGAGGGAGAATCGGAGTGTTGTTGGCTTTGCATGCATTCTCGTGTTTCAGGATCCCGTGCCGCTCGGGACTAATGTGTGCTACTCAAACTTAACATACACTGTTATGCATAGTTTGAATGCATCTATAACGCCCGACCTTACTGCGCAGACTATGATTAAAGTTAAAGATCCAGTATGCAGTCTCTATCATACATTGTAGTGGTATTGCCCTCGAAAAGGTGTGGAATGTGGTGCGTCATTGACTGTCGGAACTGTCCGTACGCCCCCTTTTAGAGTTTGCGCAGTACGTAAACATCGACGCCACTATGCAACCTTACGGAGCTGGAGGTATAGGCATATATCCCTGGCCACCATACCCGCGTCTATGCTTTCTTACAGCTTTTCGCAAATAGACATGTGAGCAGCACTATAGAGCTGCCGTGTAACCTTCCCACTATAGTCTACAGGTGCTACTCGCTCGCCGGTAAATTGGTTTATGCGAGTATCGTGCAACGCATCATGGCCACTAGGCTTCTCGGATAGCACGTATTCGGCGTGTGTCTCATCAACCCCATTTAGCACTCAAAGCACTGTAAAGTGTCTGATTGATAGGCAGGACACTTCCATGTCTCAGGTTGGCCGGGAATCCGGTCCGGCTACTCGCCGTCCAGCCAGAGTTGCTCGCCGGATTGGTGCTCTCGTACGGCCTGTATCCGTCTCCCCCGTAAAAGTCCAGTAGCAGGTGTACCTTCCCCGGCGTCGCGTTGTCGAGATACGCGGCCGGCCCCTCGACGCTGGACTGGATGATCGCGGAGCTGCCACCGGGACGCGTCCAGGTCCCGAACAGACCCGATGTCGACACCTCGACGAAGACGTTCTTCTTGCTCTCGTCCTTCATAAACCGCAGGAACGTCCCGTTGTTGTCCAGCGGCAGGACGGTGAGGTCGATGATGTCCGTGGGCGCCTTGTTGATGTACGTCTGGGGAGCGGAGAAGGTCTTGAAGTCCGACGTGTACGCGTATCGGATCTGCGTGTTGGACGGGCTGCCCGTGTGCCTGGCATCGGAGGCCGGGTAGAACTTGGAGGCCCAGTAGACCATGTACTGCTCCCTCGCCGGATCCCAGATCGCCTCCGGCGCCCAGACCATTCCCGCCGTGGCGTCCTCGACGATGACGAGGCGCTCGTTGACCCAGTTGACGAGGTCGCCGCTTTCCCAGACGAAGATGCCCTTGGATCCGGTTCGTTGCGAGGCGTCCCATGTCGTCTTGCCGATGTTCAGGTCGGTCCCGACGATGTACCATTTCTTACCGGCCTCTGCGCCGCCGCCTTGGACAATGGCCGGATCTCGTACCCCTCCCGTGCCTTTCGTTGGCTTCATGACCGGGGATCCCTTGTTTAGGGCTTTGAACGAGATGGGGTTGTTACTAGTGCTGAGATAGAAGTAGACATAGGGGTCTGCTCCTAGGAAGAATGCCCCGAGGTAGCCCGCAAGATTCGGGTCGGCACGCTCAGCAACATGGTTCCGTGGGTTGGTGAAGTATAGGGACCTCGTCACGAGTCCCTGATTCCCGGGCAGGGCCACGCATATCGAAATGTATAGGATGAGGTACAGACTGGCCAGCACCTTGGCTCCCGGACATGGGCCACTATACATGGCGAAGTGGTGATACACAGCCCCGAGGTGTTGGTTGGCGGAGACCCAGGAACCGGGACGAAGGACATCGGATGCGCAGGCAGGTTCTCAGCGCATCTATATATGCAGACAGACTGTCCGGGTATTGCAGAAGCGCTCCCCACATCTTCTACTCATATTTAGCCTCATCGTCACTGATTGTTGGTGGATCATACTGGGTAAATATCTCCAAATGGAGCGGTTAAGGAAGCGAATTGCGCAGAACATACATTCCCCGCAACATCTTCCCATCACATGCCTGCTTCTTGTGCGAACACCGGCTTGGCTACCAGTCGACCAAAATTCAATTGATAAGTGTTGTTGCATTTAAGTTGGCACACCCGCACTTGGTGTGTCACCAGCAGCATGCGGAGAACATAGTGCGTGGGAGGGCAGGGGGGTTGGGTGCTGCTCCGGCACCGATATCCCCGAGACACACGCCGGCCCATTGTCCTAGACAGCTGTAGTAGTCTCGGCATTCAATACTGCGAGGTCAGTCGGCGCTGAAAACGAGCTCGTCTTCCTCCATTGTGTGGTTATCGTCAGTGGATATCAGGCCTATTCGCTCCCAATCTCCCGACTTGACGTTTCCTAGCATCGCTTGGAATGCCGTCATACGCACTTCACGGGCTCTTTCCGAAACTTCCGAGGCTTGAGAATCGTCCTCGGACCCGACGAGCCTGTGGTAGTCGTCATAGACTCGCTTCTTGTTCCCAGACGGCATCTCTTTGTCCGAGTTGCGCAGATCCGGGCTAGCAGCAGCAGTAACAGCAGATTGGCATTGAGAAGTAGGAGCTCTTGGAGTGCTCTCTTCTGCTAGGCTCATGGAAGAACGAAGCTGGGTTTTGTCTCCAGCTTCATTTCGTTCACGTAGTGGAATATCAGCAGAATCGAGAGTGGTCTGGGTGTCAGCCTGGCTCTGACTTGCATCGTGTGTCTCCATGAAAGGTTCCATCATAATGTCGTGTCGGAATGCCGTGCCAGAACAGTATGAGCCAAACAAATTCTTGATAGTAATACCTTGACGAGCACGGACATGTTAGCTGCCGATTGCAGTAGACGTGGTTGGGCAACTTTGAACAAACCATCCTTAACCCACTCCGCTGGGCTCACCGTGCATGGCCACACATCTCTCGGCTTGAAAGCGGAGACCAGATGGCAGAGCTCGGGATATGATGCATGTCGGGAATAGGGAAAGGTTATGGTCTTTGGCAAGACGTCAAGCACGTCCATATCCTTGGGACGGTACCTTCCAAGCTGGGACTTCTTCGCAATAGCGTGGACCGCGTTCCCCAGGACGGTGTCATTAGCCTCTCCAAAAGTCGATATATCGAGGTCAAGGGCGACATTTCGACCGTTTTGAACAGCCTTCGACAGGAAAGCTCGGATGGATTTCCTCAGGTCATCCGCGATATTGTCCATGTCACCGATACTATCGGCAGTTAGCCCACTGCCTTATAACGTCTGAATCAGTGGCGCAACTGACACTTCAAGGAGAGTGTCGATATCTCCAAGGGCCAGGAAGTCCAACTCGGCATCCCGCACCAGGTCGTCGCCCCCGCCACCGACACCAATCTCGGCAAGGTCCTGCCCATTTTCCAGGTGTGCGATTATGGGCTGGATTCGGACGACAGGTCCCTTCTGCACCGTCGAGCAGTAGTTACCTTTCTCGCAGCTGTGCAAACGGACAGTTTCATCCAGCGTTAGGCATCCCGTGTGATAGGTATTGCCGCACATAAAGCCGACGAGTCCGGGGGCCTCGGGTGACAAGTGGAACTGGGCTCCAAACTTGTTGTTGGCGTCTTTTGCTACGAGCGACTTGTACACTTTCATCTTGTACTTATCCACGTGAATATTTGTCCGCAGGAACTTGGAGAGAGCAATCCAGACGTCTTCGTAGCTTGTGGTTCAGTTAGCATACTTCTCACTTTGGGTGTCTTGTGTAACACACCCGTACGTCCATGCCTGGAAGTGGAATATGGTGTCCGCTGGGTATCGGCTCACTTTGTGGAGGAGCTCTCGAATGCCCTCCGCCTTGGTCTGGAACGTAATGTCATCAATGAACGATGTGTCGAGGTAGATGGTGTCCAGCGTCTTCAAGCCAGAGCTGTATTCCACCATGGACGGACTCCGCGCTATCGTGTTCACAAACCAGGGCTCACTTCGTATGTCACCTGTGTAGAGCACGGCTTTCCCATGCCCCTCAAACACTTCGGGTGTTAGGATTGCGCGATATCTATGAAGGTGCCGGGATTGACTCACAGAACATGACTGCTCCCGGACAGTGATTCGCATCAAACAGCGTGACCTGAATGTGATTTCCCGGCTCGAGCTCAAGCATGACAGGGGTGTCTAGGGGAAGAGGTTTCTGTTGCATGATTAGATACCATTTAAACTGTAAAGGTGGGTGACAACCGTACCAGCAGGCTTTTTAGGTGTTTATATGTCATAACTCGAGCCTCGAGAATGCCTTTGGCATAGTTGATACGGCAAGGAAACCGTTCGAGTTGAAGGAGTAGCTCCTTGGTTGCAGCTGAGCAATAGAGACTGCGACATGTCAGTGAGGCCACTCGAGAACTGCTGCGTCTGTGTACATACAAGGGCGATCGAAGGGTTTCAAGACCCGCGAGGTGGTCGCTGTGAATGTGACTGAGGAAGCAAGCCAACGGCGGCCGTCTATCCGAGTGCCCACGGAAATAGTCGACTACAGGAGATTAGCGACAGTATTGCAGATGTGTTTCTGAGCAGCGGACCTCTGATGTCCGGGAACTCGGTCACGAGGCCGTCGAAGGTTGACATGATGAAACCCAGCAGACAGCAGACCGGAGCAGACAGCAGTTCAATCATCGACCTCGAAGATGTCATTCACGAGCCAGCATAGCAACCCAAGATGAAAAGGGACGGAGAAGCAAGTGCAGCAAATGTAGATCTGGTTAGGGATCTCCAGCTGTCAACGGCCACAAGTCCTCTTGGATGGTCCGGAAGAAGTCAAGGAAACCACGACATTTGTGTGAACGCATCACCGCCTCCAGTTGGTAGACTATCTCGATTAAATGCGCCTCCAAATCAGGAAGAAGAAGAAGCCCGAAAATGGGTCCTGAGACTTCCATTATCGTTGTGCTGCTTGACTGTTTTGAAGGCGTGGAAGTCATGACCCACAGACAGTGGCAGACGACGTCGACTCCACATTTATCTCGGCTTGTTCCGGCTAGCGCAGGTGCACCACTAGAAAATGCTGACATCACCATAGTTCAAGTGTGAACGCCGGAAAAGTGGGACAGCAAACGTCCGGGGCGATGTCAGATCGGTATTCCGGCTCCGGGTTTGTCCTGGAATGTCACGGAATATCGCCGTTTGTCCCGTTGCCAGGAAGCACGCCTCCGCCATTATCCGCATGCTTGGAAACAGTATTTTGACTTTCAGACATCAGATATCCCTAAACTACGTGGAACCTAAAGTTAGGTTCAAGCATGAAACCTCGAAGTTCGCTAACCCAGGCCACTGCGCATATAAGATGGGTACCTACCGACCTACTGTATTCACATCCAAGACCTCGATCCTTACCACAAACGAGTTCCGTAAACACTTGGGACAACTACTTTCAAGGACATGTGACATCCGAATCTCCGCGGCTTTCTCATCTTTCTCATCCCTATCTCTCAGCATCCAAGCATCTCGCCCCTGAGTACTAACCTATTCCCGGCATCGCCTCTCGAGCTAGAGACCCTCACGAAATGCCGAGCGCCATGAATTTCGGCACCGTGATGCTCCGCATCACCATTGCCATGATTAAGCTAATGTCACCATTCGTCACCATCTTCTCTGGCGTAGAGAGCCTTGTATACCGTCTCTTGCTCCAACCAACGGCCACTTCCTTCCGCATGTTCCCTCCCGAAGAGCACGCCTGGCCTTCTCGGTCAGCTGAACTCCACGTATACCCATGGTATGCTTCGTGCGCGTGCACACTCTTGATCTGCGTCCCGTACATGCTCTATGCGGGTAGCCGACAACACCGGGGAAGAGACTCAACGAGTTTGACGGCAGTGCTGTGGAAGAGAAGCAGACTAGTTGCGCTCGTGGTGTGTGTCACGCGGTTCTGGTTCATGTTCTCAGTCTGGAACTATGTACTGTTGAAAGAGATCGATGATACCGTTGCGCAGGGGCTAGATCGCTTGCCTAAGGACCAGTTGTCGTCCAGATACTGGGTCTTACTTGTCTGTTCGTTTCTGTGGATGATGATTTGAGAACTACGATGTTGGTGGCTGCCAGGTGGACACTTTGATGCGAGCCCTCGCGATGGAAATTGGCGAATGTGGGAGGCTCACTCGACAATGATGAAAGTAGTATTGGTTCTACATGTGGGCGTTTCATCAATGTATATTGACAGGTAAAGAGAGGGACATCATAGCATCGAAAGAAAAGGAGCAAGGGGATGAACATCGGAGTGAGTGGGACTACTATGCTGACCTGAGGTGACGAGAGCCGGAGCTCGCTCCGGGTGGTCCACGGTCCTGAGTCGAAGCCGGTCTACCTAACCCCGCAAAAGAGCAAAAAGATGACAACTCATCTTCCAGTATCTATGGTTGTACATACGTAGTATAATAGATACATTGTCAAAGTGGCATACAGGGCATTCATATCCTGCATAATCCCCGTACATCTCGAAACCCACGTTGATGACGCACAGTTGCTTGCCGAATCTTTTTCTCCCGGTGGTGTCCTCTTCGCTGTCTGATCGATGCTTCCAGTGTCCGCAGCGATGATCCTCCGAAGCCAAGCTTTCTGGACAAGGGCACCGTCGATTATCCCACCGTTGTCCTCGAGAAAACCTTGGCTAGGCAACCACAGAGAAAATCACAACTTGTCAAACGAGCCAATGCCTCGAGCATGCGGTCCTAGTGTCGCGCGGTTTTCACAACCGACTCGGCAGCGGTTATAGGCAATCACTGCCTGGTCCTACCAATGCGGTCAGGTCATCGACTCGACCACATGTCAGTCAATTCAATGTTGGCAGGTGCGTGCTGGAGACAAATTGTATCCGATCTGAGCATCGGTCATTAGCACCTTCCTCCGAATGCTGTCCGTCTTTACGCCTCTTCGAAGCAGTCGCTCGCCCACCCGTACTTGATGCCTCACATGATATCGATCTTGGTGGGCCCAAGTTCAAGAAGCTGCGTCGCCAAGCCTCGCGTATGTCTTTATGTTTCCCCAAATTTGCAATATGGTCTCTGCGGAGAAGTAGGAGAACAGATCGATGCGGGGATCGTTCTCGGGATAATGCCGCCCGGGTTGTAAGCTTGCTCATCCTACCCACGCAGGCTGAACCGGGGATACTTACTGGCTTGGCAAGTTCTATATAACAGTAATGGCTCGCTCTGATCGGAAGATTTGGCATCTCGGTCAGGTCCCTCATTAGCGCCTCCTCACCGCTTGAAATGGTCCGATCAAGCATACTCTCCTCCTTGCTCTTTGCAGGCCTTTCGGCCACGAAGTACATCGTGCCTGGTGGCAGGTGGTATGATACCGACGGCAATTTGGTTAGTGCTCATGCTGGGTCTGTGACTGTCGACAAGACAGGCAAGTTCTGGTTGTTCGGCGAGTACAAGGTTGAAGGTCAGACCGAGGGTGGCGGTGTGTCAGTCTATAGCTCGGACGACCTGGCAACGTGGCAGAGCCATGGTCTCGCTTTAGGTACGAAACACAAGTCGGGCACTATATTCTATCCTGGTGCTCTTGATCATGCTAGAGCTGACAGTGTCGCATAGCTCCTGTGAAGGGTCATCCTTACCTCTCCGCTTCTAATATCATCCAGCGGCCCAAGGTTGTCTACAGCAAATTCAGCAACGAGTACCATGTATGAGCCCATGCTTGCCTTCCATAGTCGACACGTAATAACTCTAACGCAGATGTGGTGGCATGCGGACAACTCTTCCTACGGACTGCTGCTTCAGGGATTTGCCCGGTCGCATAACATCTCAGGTCCGTACACCTTCGTGAGCGCTACTGCACCCCTGGGGAACTGGTCGCAGGACTTTGGCCTCTTCACAGACTATAAGAATGGGAGGTCGTACGCGCTGTACTCAAATGGAGACAGCAAGGAGGGCCGGGACGTGTACCTAACCTCTTATAACGAGGACACGACGGCGCTCGAGAAGGTCATCCACCGCTTCGACAAGTACGACCTGGAAGCCCCTTCCATTGTGCAGACGGAAAAGAGCTACTACGCCCTCATGAGCCACAAGACCGGCTACCGACCCAACAACGTGGTCGCCTTCCGCGCCGACTCCCTCGCTGGGCCGTGGTCACAGCCTTTCATGGTGGCCCCGCTCAATACTCGCACGTTCAACTCCCAGTCGGGTTTTGCCCTCACTATCAAAGGTAGCAAGAAGACGACGTACCTCTACCTAGGCGACCAGTGGGACTCCAACTCCCTCTGGGAGAGCCGGTACATCTGGCTCCCCATGCAAATTGACGACGGCAAGAAAACCCTCGACCTAGTATGGCACGACGTGTACGACCTCGACGTCAGGTCCGGTGACTGGTTTCCTGTCAAGGGCAAAGCCTACTACGCAGCCGACGCCAAGGTAGCGGGTAACGCGTTCAAGCAAGAGGCCAACTTTGCCAGCAAGGGCACCATCGTGGCCGGCATTCACGGAAATGACAGTACTGTCACCTTCGAAGGCATCGAGGGCTCGGGGAAGCCGCAATGGGTGTCGTTCTACTACCAGAACACGGACGACATGGGGTTTGGCGACCAGCCGGGTGGCACACCGGACCGGATCGGGGGTGCATGGCAACTGAGAAGGATCGCGAGCGTGGTTGTCAATGGCAATGCGGACAGTGTTGAGACCTTGTTCCAGCGGGATACGCATAAGAGTATTATCTTGTCGACGCCGTTGCTGTTGACTCTTGAGAAGGGAAGGACCAACACGATCACTGTGGGCGGGTTGTGGAACGGGTTCGATTATAAGGGTGCGGATTTGGATAGGATTGTGGTCTATCCACCTGAGGAAGACAAGAATCACTAGATATCTACCGCCTACTAGGTAGGAGTAGGTTATGTACGCACTTTATATCCTGCATAGTGATGTGGTTGTTTAAGGGACCGTCAATGAGTTTGACTGCCCTGTCAGAAGTTAATAAGGGACTAACAAGGGAAGCTTCGGGCGGGGCCGGGCCCCTGTGATGACGCAACACCCTGCCCCTGTTAGCTTTCCTGCAGGGCTAGCCAATCGCTACGAAGCCGAGAGTCGACACTTGCTGACCTCCTGCATGTATGTCTCAGCTTTTCGGAAGACGGAAGCACACCCGTTCCAGACCCCTGATTACAGATCTGACCGTCTCGACTTTGCGTCTATCCGCCGCAATGCTGACAGCAATGATCGTTCAATTCAGATGGCCGCCAGTGACAACTGTCTTCGCAAAGACTTGAGCCTCGCACCATGGCCGGCAGCGTGATCCTCCAGCTCTTCGACGGCCTAACGGCGGGTCGCGCCATCGCCGCTCTCTGCCTCTTCTTTCTCGGCGCGTTCATCGTCGACTTCACATGGAAGCCGCGGTATCCGGCGGAGCTGCCGCGGATGGGCTACGGCGATGGTGTCGTGGGGACGATGAGGAATTGGATTGGCTACGTACTCTACTTCAATGATTGGGTCGCTGAGGGGTACGAGAAGGTACGCTGACATTCTGCTCGTTTATGCAACCGCGCGGTGTATCTGACAGTGTCTAGTTCTCCAAGCACAACAAGACCTTTGTGGTCCCCTCAGCCGCGAGTCGACCGAACGAGATCGTCGTGCCGAGGTCCCAGACCATGTGGCTGCTCGAAATGCCCGATCGCGTCGTGTCCACGCTCGAAGCACACGACGATGTGCTGTTCAACAAGTACAACTTTCTCGGCGTAGGAAGTGGATATCCCATAAGCGTGTTACACAAGCACCTCGCCAGAAACCTGGTCGGCTTGATACCGGGTATACAGGACGAGGTCCATGCTGTTCTCGACGAGACATTTGGTACTGACACGGAGGAGTGGAAGTCGGTTAATCTCTGGGAGGCATGGCTGAGTATTGTGCCACGCGTGACCAACAGGGTCCTCGTTGGGGCATCGGTATGCCGTGACAAGGTGTTCTTGGAGCGGGTCGTGCTGTTTGCGGACCAGGTCGTGATGAACTCGTTCATTCTGAGCATGTTTCCCAAGATCGTCCATCCGCTAATGGGCAGGCTTGTTACGCTTCGCAACTGGTGGTCCTGGTGGAAGGCGTCGAGGATTGCGCTGCCGACCATCGAGAAGCGGCTGCAGGATATGCTGCGCAAGCATGCCGGAGAACTTGGGTACGAGAACTGGACGCCAACCGAGGATTTTATCACCTGGGTTATCAGACAGTCGATCGTGGACGGAAATACGTCCGAGCTGGACGCTGTGATGATATCGAAGCGCCTGCTACCTCTCGAGTTCGCGGCCATCCACACAACTGTCATAACTGGTCACAGCTTGCTCCTGGATCTCCTGTCCTCGGACCCCGCGCTCGGATATCTGGACAGTATCAGGGAAGAAACCGCCAGAGTCTTGCGCGAAGAGGGTGGCAGGTGGACGAAAGAGGGACTCTCACGACTATACAAGACCGACAGCGCGATCCGCGAGAGCCAGCGGTTGAGCAACTTTGCGACCTCGCTAGTCAAGCGCAAAGTCGTCGCCCGGGAGGGCATCCGCAACCAGGCCGAGGGATGGCACGCGCCTTACGGAGCGTTGTTCATGCTGAATCTCGCTGGCGTGCAGCACGATCCCGAGCTGTACACCGACCCGTACAAATACGATGCGTTCCGTTACTCAAGAGTTAGGATCGAATATGCGGAGCGGCCGCGGGAGTTAAGGGACAAGGAGGAGGGCTTACGGGTTGCAAAACTGGGGATGGTGACGACTAGTGATTCGCACCTTGCCTTTGGGCATGGGAGACACGCATGGTGAGCTCGCAGTGTGGCGCTGAAAACTACATAAATGAGTGGATTCTTCGACTAACATTGATCCAGTCCCGGCCGATTCTTTGTAGCCCATGAGCTGAAGATGGTCCTCGCGTATCTCTTGAACAATTACGAGATCAAACCGATACCAAAGCGGCCGAAACCGCAGTGGCTGGGCCAAAACATCATTCCGCCGTTACAGGCCAAGATCGAGGTTAGGAGGCGGAAGAGCACCATATGAGCCGACGACTTTACTTGATATTTGCGGCCGGTTTTATCGGCTCTAACCTGCGAGTCCGTAAGGTGGTCTTGTGCTGCACCTCACCGCTAGCTCGGCGAATCACCAGCACATTTAATTGCCGACAAAAGGAGGATGCAAGCGGCTGCCTAGTATCCGTATATCCGGCTCTAGGGGTCAGGAGAGTTTCTATTTTGACACGGAAGTTGAGTCATATGTCGCCGAGTCGGACCTCACTCACCGGCATACCGACCCTAGCGCTTTCCGGATCAGCCAGTAGCCGAGGTGGCGACGCACTTTTGGTACAGATTATAGTTGATCTTGGCATACAAAAGAAAGTAATCGTCCGGACTTAATCTTGTACATTTTGTTTCAGGCCGGAGATGACGAAACGAGCCTCCAAGTCAACTGCTACGATATGGAACCAGCTATGGTCATGAATCGAGACATGGCTCTCGGTGGCTAGGACCATTTGCCACACGTCTAGCCGGGCTGGAGTGACTTTCTTTCACCCGGACTTCCTTTCAGTGTAAGCGGACTTATGTCCAGGTATTGGGTCAAGTCAGCCCAATGGTGATGGTGAGGTAAAATCTATCTGCTTCCGAATGACAACTCAAGCGGCGGCTTCGTTTGCGTACAGGACACACAGAGACCGAGATTGAGACTGACCTGTGTGAAGAGATGGTGATGTTGTAGGAGCTGAATTTGCTGGATTTGTTTTCTTTCTCATACTCGTGATCGATGAAGCTTCAAGCTTGTAACAAAAAAGGCAAAGGAAATGCCTTTTCGGTCCAGCCTACAATCCTGCCACCTACCGTCTTGACCGCGTGGAGTTAACCCCCAGGGCTCGTAGCGATCTATTGATAAGACAAGCAACAACGGCCAATAACATCTTCCAACTCTCGCTCAACACACATTGGGAGCAGTAGGCCGTGATGGGCCTTGCTACTTGGTCAAGTCAGATAGAGCATACATGGTAGATGTCGTGGCGGACAAGCTTCTACCGCGGAATACCCGTGTTCATGAGTGCCTTGGCTGCCATTGATTCGATCTATGTTATCTCACGGATATGTAGACTGCAGTGCTCTACGGCACTTCGACCCTGGTTCACTTGAATGGTTGCTGATGATGTGTTCCGGCAACAAAAAAAAAAAAAAAAAAAAAGGGGGCTTTGGAGTGCCCCATTACCAGCTCCGTGGAGGCAAACTTAGAGATAGGAAACCGAGTTGACAAAGCACAGCAGCCTGTTGAGATAAAAATCCTGAAGGAAAGTTACTAGCTGTGAGAGGGAAACTAGCCGTTGCCATGTGGCCGTAGTCAGGAAAGACATATCTCTAATAAGGGGCCGGGAACATTAGGCGCCACTTAACCCAGTTCAACAGATTGTGCGTCAGGTTAAAACGTACGAACGAGACCGCCGGATCGGGCGTCCAGTCAAGTGAAGATCTGATCTCCAGCGTATGATTTCGGTGGCCGGGGATCAAAGTTTTACCTTAGGTTGACAGACACATGATGGTCAGATGGAAACCAAGTCCGCCATCCCAGAATTCATGAACGTAGCACGGCACCACCACAACAAAAGAAATAAAACTCCTCTTGGCCGGAGCATGCTGGTGAATTCGATATAGTCCGGTCAGTGACGATCAGATGGACTGAACGGGTGTTGAGACCCAAATGTTCCCACGGTCTAGGAGGAGGACGGTTTGAGATGCAAGTTTTCCCCGAAAACTATCCTTCGAAATGCTATGCTTTGAACCTCACTGCACAAAGTTCTATAGCTGTTACGCCACGCCGAGAAGGTTCAACAGGAGAAGCTACCGACTCTGTATCGGGCCGAGAAGAAACCGAGGGACGTTGCGGTAGTGTCTCATATCAACGTGAAGCCGGCGCAATGGACTATACCAAAGTAAGCTCCTCACGAAACATACGCGGAAGTATACACATGTTCCATCCGATCATCATCACCGAAGCTACCTCGAGTCTGTTACAGTTCTCATCCCATGCCTTGCCAGGTCCGCCACTATATAAATACGGCGACCATGCCAAAGAGAATACTTCTGTTAGGACTTGAGTACACACTGTCGTTCCTAGTTCTCATTCCCAGCTACTGGTAAATAGAGGCCGCCAACTCCTGTTTTCTATAGAGTGCCCTTCTATCATACTACGGCATCACACAGCTCGGCAACAATCAGCAAATATGGATCTGTCTCGGACTCTTTCTCAAGAACCTGGGAGCTCTCCAGGCTCTTCACTGAGAGCACTTCACTTTTCTAGCGTCGCATGTCAGCATGGGTCGCTACGAGCCGATGACGCTTCCTTGGAAAGTGATGTCAGGTTCAAAGGGTCATGGATCGGTACGGCGTCATCAGCTTGCTGAAGTATGACCCTTTTCTGGTTTTGGGCTGCAGGCCATCAATACCAGACGCAAGTGACAGGCCACTTACAGTCGAAGGCTGGGTTGCAATCTGGCGAGATGAGAATGATATGGAGGACTTCCGGCGGAGCTTCTACCCCATGATTGGCGGGAAAGGCAACGACGAGCCTATGTACAATGACGTGCCTATGTACGAGAGTGAAAAGGAGGACCTTGTCGAATGGAAGGTGCTGCGTACGGACATCTTGACTTTGTTTTCTGAAGGCGGGTTACCGGGGGATGATTTCTTTGTGTTCTTGGCAACCCACGTATTTAAGGACTGCGTGGCTCTCAGTTGGATAGATCAGGTCTTGGTTGTGGAGTTGCCTCATACGGATGATCCGACGTTCGAGGAGCGTCTGGATCATTTGCCGCAAGGGATTCTGGGCCTGCCGTATACTCTACAATTTCACAATGGGCCCCTTCACGGCACCGAGGACGATGGTCCACGGCAGGACAAGGTTCGGCCACCACCACAGGCGAATGACGAGGAAGAAGTCGGCCAGAAAACCTCCAGGTACAGCGACGATTTTACTCTCGTCCGGATCAAGAACGTCAACCTGTTGGATGAGTTTCAGCTTTGCTCCTCAGCGACTGGGAAGCAGAGAGTCAAGATGATGGGTGCGCGCTGCCAGATCGGTCGCGGAGACGGCAACGTTGCCTGGATCAACTCGAAGCAACTCATTTGCGAAACAAACGACGCGACGATTGATTCCTCGCTGCGGAGCCAAGACGACGCAGCGGTATTGTTGAGGTGTACGGACAGGGAGCTTCCCGGGCGGCTGGAGGAAGAGGTGATGGAGCGCGGCGAGCTGTGCGGCATCGTTTTATTCAGAGATCTTCCAGCGGTTCGCCGCACGCTTCAGGCGAAGGACTACCTGATCTTTGCTGAAGTCTTTGACTCGTTGATCGAAGAAGATGAGCGGGAGGGTGGTCCTGAACTTGACGGCCCGGTCGACTGGCGAATGTGAGGACAATGACGAGATATGGGACTTCAGAGACCGAGGAAAGAGGATGATGGGAAAACTACCTAGGTATGGTAACTTGGACGGCCTTGCTGATGGCATTTGGCCAATGACCTGGATGATCCTGAATGAGTGACCAAATCTCAGTATAATCTAAAGGACCAATTCCTCTCAAAGTCGTGGTTCTGAGTTGTGTTTAGAGTTGTGATGCGCAAACTGGCAAAATGGGTGAAATTATGTCTAGGGTACCGATGAGGTGAACTTCAGTGCCGACTTAGCTTGTCTGTTCCCTTACGTCAGAGAACTGAGGGGTAAGGTAGTGCTTTGGGGGAAGGGTTTGAGAATCTGGTGTGGGCTTGACATAGACGCGACTACCTTATGCTCACAACTTACAACCATTAGTAACTTCCCCGAGAATGACCTCGTCAAAGTTCCCGGTAATATCTGCTTCGTGGCTGAGAATATTTAACAAAATCAAAAGAAATATATTTCGTCCTGCATCCTGATCCATTTCTGACATTTTGATGATCGTACATATATCGCTCTGCTCTCGCCGCTCCTCACTGCTCGGAATCCCGGTTGCAATTTGAAGTCAACATCATGGCAGACGAGAACAAAGCGAAGGATGTCGACCCAAATATACGAGACGCAATGCCGATGGAGTTTTCTCCCCAAGCCTTCACACTTCCTGTTCCCACACTCAAGCACGACTTTCGTCTGGCCTGCAAGCTTGCTGACCGCATTCCGATCGGACCTACTGCGGCCGGAGGAGGTCATCGCAACTGGATCGGTCTCGCAGGCGGCTGTTTCAACGCCACTTGGGGCGCCGGCATCATCGTCCCTGGCGGACAAGACAACCAGGTCGTTGGGTCGGACCTCAGCACGCATGTCGACACCCACTACTTACTCAGGACGGATGACGGCGCTCATATCACCGTTCACACCGAGGGTTGGCGGACCGTCGGAACCGGGGGACATGAGGCACTGGAAAAGCTGTTCGATCCAGTGGCGGCCAACAGTGTGAGTCCGGATGCCTACAGATTTAGGTTATATATCAACCTTGAGACTGGGGACGAGCGCTACAGGCACTTGAATGCCTCTATGTGGGTTGGAAGCGGCGCTAGACTGGGCCGATGGGTCATTTACGATGCTTATAGGGTATTGTAGATGACATCCGAGCCAAGATATATCATCCGACGGGTATGCAGCTCCTGAGATGGACCAGAGATGTGTATCTGTGGGCGGACTCGGGTGTCACCCTACGGACCATGGTATTGTCGCTTCTACGGTATGGATGCTGGTGACGGTTATGGCCCACTTGAGAACTCACATTCCCCAGCTCTGAATTGTTTCTTTTCGATCCCTGTGCGCTGTTGATCAAGCTCTGTGTTGCTCCGGCACTGAAGTCGGCGGCTCCATTCTTTGGAGGTGACCCAGGATCCCTGCCGAACCGGATGGAGAAGCTCCGGATCACCACATGGAGGCTCAATGGCGTTGCACTGGCGGCAGCTCGGAAGAGAAGCAATGAAAACGCCATAGATGGCCACAATGAGAAACAATTGATTTGTGGGAAATCTTGGTGCAACAAACGCGACACTCGCCCATCAGGGACATGGACTGCTCCGCACACATGAGAATCCGGGAACGGTCTGCCGCCTACCCTATGCTGGGGAACCATGTACTCCACACGGGAGCGCGGGAAGCAATATCGACAGGATATTACTGCAACGTGGAAATATGATTTATATGAACAGCAAACCCGCCGCTTTGGATACGCTTGAGACTCTGGACGACATCCAACACTGGTGCTGCTGATCATGAAGTACCTCCTTGCCACACCGCTGCTGCTCGCAGCAGCGGCATCTGTTAGAGCTGCATTCACATGGCAGAATGTCAAGTAAGTCACAAATACTGCATTGGTGAACTTTACGCAGACCGTGCTGACTGGCGTCAAGAATCGGTGGTGGTGGAGGTTTCGTCCCTGGCATCGTTTTCCACCCGAAGACAAAGGTAATCTTTTCTCTAAGAGTGCTTTCCAAAGCCATACTAACATCAGTCAGGGTGTTGCATATGCGAGAACGGATATAGGCGTAAGCTAGCCCTACTCATGTGTTGCTGTCGCCGTCTAACGACCCGGCAGGGCCTATACAGACTTAATGCAGATGACTCTTGGACAGCAGTCACAGATAGCATCACAACCGATGCTGGGTGGAACAAATGGGGCATTGATGCTGTAGCCCTTGATCCCAGCGATCCGAACAAGGTCTATGCTGCCGTGGGCATGTACACCAACTCATGGGACCCGAACAATGGAGCGATCATCAGGTCGTCAGATAAGGGTGCAACTTGGTCGACAAGCACGTTAAGCTTCAAGGTCGGTGGTAACATGCCTGGCCGTGGGTAAGTAAAGGCTTCCATAACCACAGCATTCAGATAACTGACCACGACACAGTATGGGTGAACGTCTTGCTGTGGATCCGCAAAACTCCAATATCCTTTACTTTGGGGCGAGAAGCGGAAATGGGTTGTGGAAGTCTACCGACGCCGGCGCCACCTGGACTAAGGTGTCCAGCTTCACTGCCGTAGGCACCTACATCCCTGACGCATCCGATGCGAACGGTTATAACTCAGACAAAATTGGGTTGACTTGGGTTACGTTCGATTCCACTTCGACTCTCTTGAATGGCGCAACGAGCCGAATCTTCGTTGGAACAGCTGACAACACAACTGCCTCGGTCTACGTGTCCAACGATGCTGGTGCAACATGGTCACCAGTTGCAGGACAGCCGGTCAAGTACTTTCCGCACAAAGGCAAACTTCAGCCCACAGAAAAGGCTCTATATATCACATATGCGGACGGTGCAGGCCCCTACGATGGGACTTTGGGCGCTGTCCACCGCTACGACATTGGTACCGGCACGTGGAAGGACATCACGCCCGTATCTGGCAGCGATCTCTACTTCGGCTTTGGTGGGCTCGCAGTCGATATGCAAAAGCCCGGAACACTCGTCGTTGCAAGCTTAAACTCGTGGTGGCCTGATGCGCAGCTGTTTAGGAGTACGGATTCTGGCACGACTTGGTCCAAGATCTGGGATTGGGCGAGCTACCCGACGCAGAACCTCTACTACAGCATTTCGACGACAAAAGCACCCTGGATTAGCCCGTTCATCAACGCGGACACGAAGCATCTGGGATGGATGATTGAGGCTCTGGAGATTGATCCTTTCGACAGCGACCACTGGCTCTACGGTACTGGCCTGACGCTCTTTGGCGGTCATGATTTGACCAAGTGGGATACAGTTCACAACGTTACCATCCAAGTGCTCGCCGATGGCATTGAAGAGATGTCTGTCCAAGACCTACAGAGTGCACCTTCGGGTCCGGAATTGTTGGTGGCCGTGGGTGACGACAACGGCTTTACTTTCAAATCTGCAGATGTCCTTGGAAGTTCACCGGGCACTTACTGGCAGAACCCGACCTACGCCACATCCACCAGTGTTGGTGAGTGGTTGAACTATTATTGATACTCTCAGTGTTCGCTTTCCCTCTAACCTGCTCTTCCTCTCAGACTATGCAGGAAACAAGCCGGCGAATGTTGTACGTGTTGGCAATGCAGCATCGGCGAGTGTGCAGCAGATTGGGATCTCGACTGATGGAGGCGCCACGTGGAATATTGGTGAGTTGGTCCCTAGCCCGTAAGCTTGTACGTACGCTTGTATTGACCGGATATATCGTATAAACAGACTACGCCGCGGCAGCAGGTGGCCCGTACGGTGGGATAGTGACTTACAGTGCCGATGCGGACACTGTGGTATGGTCGACCTCCAGCAATGGTGTGCTAAGGTCACAGTACCAAAGCACATTCTCAGCCGTTGCCAGCCTACCCTCCGGCGCCGTGATTGCTAGTGACAAGCGCAAGAACGCCTATTTCTATGGCGGCTCAGGTGCCACATTCTACGTCTCTTCGGACACAGGGGTAACCTTCAACAAAGGAGGCGCTCTAGGTTCTTCAACATCCATCCGTGACATAGCGGCCCATCCAACCACGGCCGGAGAAGTCTGGGTTAGTACCGACGTGGGCATCTTCAAGAGTACCGACTTTGGTGCAACATTCGCGCCGGTTAGCAGCGCCCTCAAAGACACTCAGCAGATTGCTCTTGGTTTAGGGTCAGGTTCATCTTGGAATGTCTACGCTTTCGGCACTGGCTCGGCAGGAAACAAGCTTTACGCCAGCTCTGACTCCGGCACCACCTGGACCGACATTCAAGGATCTCAGGGCTTCGGGTCGATTGCGAGCTGCAAGCTGGCTGGCAGCGCAAACAAGGCTAATCAGGTGTACGTCGGCACCAATGGTCGCGGCGTGTTCTACGCCTCTGGCACGGTATCAGGTGGAGGTACAGCGACGACGACCGTCAAGTCATCAACCACCAGCAAGGTTTCGAGCACGACGAGCAAGGTGTCAAGCACGACCGTCTCCACTCGCAAAGGTGCCACCACGACAACTTCGACGACGATCAAAAGCACAAGCACAACCTTGACTACGACAGTGCGCACGAGCAGCACTTCTACGTCAAAGACAAGCTCTGCTCCCTCGTCTACCGCGACCGCTGTTGCTCAACATTATGGACAGTGTGGAGGGATCGGATGGACGGGACCAACCGTGTGTGCATCCGGATACACTTGTTCGAAGCAAAATGACTATTATTTGCAGTGCTTATGAGCAAGTAAGTGGCCCAGTGAGCTGCGATAGGAGCTTCGAGGGAAATGAAACCTATCTCCTGCATCTGTTACTATTGTGGTTCTTGAGATTACATTTCTGTACAAACCAGGGGCGGCGTATATGTACCTCCATATCCTTGATAGTCTTCTGTTCTTGCAAAACTTCTTATTCTCCGTCAATACTATTGGAAGTGATCAGACACATACGGATATTGTAACAACTGGTGGGCAGTTCAGGCAAACCGTCATCAGAACAAGCCTTACGTACACGGTTCACACGGGAGATAGACTATAGACTAGCCCCTAGCTCAGTATGCTAATCCACTCATTATGAGATGAAAGGGCAGAGTACAAGTTTTGAGCACTAGTTGCAGCAGAGATATATAGAGACAACCATGATGCTAGGGTTAGGGTGGTAAGCCGAGAAGGGCGATCCACCTTGAACATGCAGGCCAAACGCGTCCGGCCAGCCAGGAAGCTTGGCAAGCTTACGCAGCTTACGATCTGACACCGGGGTGATCCTTCGCTCGGATCCTACAAACTTCCGCGTCAGGATTGTCCGGCTAGGATGTCTTTCATTAAATTTAGTCATCTTTATTACCTGTCGTGTCATGGTCATGTCAAGTAGTCAGACTTCTTGATGCAATGTCTTGTTTCCGGGGACTCAAGACCTCCTCCGCTAAGGGGGAGGAGGACAAAAACATCATAAGGAAGCTTGGCCATGTGTCAGTTGTCCCGCGTGCTCTATCGTATTGAGTTGAAAAGCTAACGGCCCATAGTGAGACGCTTCAATCGGCGCAGCATCATTTAGGTGCCTACCTCGCATGCGCAATATATTGTCGTTATGCAATGCCAGATGCGCTACGCTTTGCAGGACACAACAGCCCATCGCTTGAAGACACAGTCGAGAAAGCATTTGCGCAGGCCATTCTTGAACACCCCTTGTTCCAGGTCGGCCTGATACATGAGAACTCAAGGAAGCCGTCCTGGGTGCGGCTCGACCGTATCGATCTGCGCAACCACGTTGAGTGGCGGACAGTCTCCGAGGCCGAAAACTACGAGAATGATCTCCGGGAGGCATTGGAATGGCAGATAAACAACCGCTTCACTAACCTGCAAACTCAACCTCACTGGAGATCAGTAATACTGAGACCCAGTGACTCCGACTTCATCGATGTCGTCTTCGGGTGGGATCATACAGCTGGGGACGGTATGAGCGGAAAGTTTTTCCACCAGAGCTTCCTGTCATCTCTCAACGTCGTATCAGGGGAGAAGGATTTCGAGCCATTGAAAGACCGTACCTTTCAGGTCCCGGTCACGCCTCTAACGCCACCTCTGGAAAGATTGTTGAAGTTCCCCATCTCGTGGGGCTACCTTCTTGGGGAAGGATTGCGTACTTTGAGACCTGCGTCACTAGCCTCGAATTCCTCAAAGGCAGTGAAATGGGCCCCTCAGAAACACCCGTGCACAAGCCGCCTGACACTAGTCACGGTCAAGGAAGATGCCTTGCAGTCTGTTCTCTCGGCGTGTCGTCAGCATCAAACAACGCTGACTGGACTCTTGAACGCGCTCACGCTTGTTTCTCTGGCATCCCGCATTCCCGAGGACATGGCTCCGACTTTCCGGACTGGCACGCCGATCTGCCTAAGGCGTTTCATCCCCCCGAGTCCACAAGGGTTCCCCGGCCTTAACATGGAACGCACAGTTGCTAACTCTGTGGCATATTGGCTATATACTTTCGACGCGGATACTGTGGCAAAGGTACGACAGCTCGTCGCCAACTTCAGGGCCAGATCCGAGACAGATGGGGAACTGGAGACCACCGTATGGTCTGTAGCCACGACTCTGAGACAAGAACTTTCCAAAAAGCTGGAGTCTGGGATGAAAAACGATAGTTTGGGGTTGACAAAATTCGTCAGCGACTGGAGGTCGTTCGTGGAAGAGAGGACAAAGGCGCCTCGTACTGTCTCTTTCGAGATAAGCAATCTCGGTGTAATGAACGGTGCAGTGCCGACCGAGAATGATAAGTACAGCGAGGGAGGGAGATGGACTGTTGAGCGTGCCATCTTCACGCAGAGCGCGTCTGTTGCGGGTCCAGCCATAACCATCAACCCAATTGCGGTCAAGAGCAAGGGATTTACTATGACGTGCGTTTGGCAAACGGAAGTAATCGATAGTGGGCTCATTCAGGGCTGGTCGTCGGATCTGGAGACTTGGTTGAACGGACTGGGACAGAATGGACGGCTAAGCTTTACGAGAGGCGAATAAGCTATCAGTAAGGTATGTTGGGCCTAATGTTATGTCATATTTGTGGGCAAATAGTTGCGAACCTACCAGGTAAGTCTATGTCTAATAGTATTCTTTAAATAAAGGGGGTTGGTGTATTTGACTCACTTAATCAGCGTGATATTTCAAGGATCCAAAACAATGAACATCAGAAGCAGCAGCTAAGGCAATATAAATGCCCCGCAGCCAGTACAAGTACGCAGCAGGGAAAAAATGTTGCCGTTCGGTCTTGTCGGTGGTTTTGGAACCACTGTCAAGTAGGTACAAGAGGCAGAGCGCTTCTGTACCGCATTCAGGCTTCGTCCGCTTCCGTCTCAGGCACATCCAGGTGCTGATGTATGCAAAAGCATTAACAATGTAGTTCCACGTCATGCCATCCTCCCATGCCAACGTGCAGTAAAAGAAGCCAAGATACCAGACACCATTTAATTTGCAGTGCCCGAGGCGGTGCAAGTGACAAAGCACCCCCCTTGGAATCTAGATACAAGTAACATAACCCCCGACATAAGAAATCCCCTGTCCTCATTAAAAACCCAGTGGGAAAAAAGAGTGACAGATCGCGCCATTCGAACGCCTTGCTTCGAACGCATCCTAGAGATCTTCACAGGTCCATCTGACCCAGGGGGAACAAACCACCCAGCTGAGCAGGTAACATGAAAACCATTTCCAACCGTCATAACACATCCAGCGATAGTTCAAGGCTGTGCCCACACCTTGCCAACACGAGGGCAAATCCGTAATGGTCAGCACGAGGACCTGAGACAGCATAGGAAACTTCAGAATAAATCGGTGGTCAGCTATGGATGAATGGAAGACCGAGGTTCAAGATGGTACATACCAAAATCTAGAAAGTGAGTTTCACAACAATAGTAGAAGGGAGATTGTTAGCATAGCACAACAAAGGTCAGTAATGGGGATAGAAACTTACCATAACGATGTGCCAAGGGTCCAAACGCAAGCTCAGTGTCGAAGGGCGACAGGCAACTCCGCTGAGAGCTCAATCAATATGAGCCTTACCATCAAGGAACGACCTGCCGCCAGCGTCGAGAAGCCAGGAATGGAGTCGACTGGCCCACTGACCCCAAAACGATGCAAGGTTTGGACCCCTCGCTTTTCCACAAACACCAACACCACGCAGCGACCGAAGGGCAGACTTCCGATTTTTTTTATTTTTTTTCGCCTCTCACTCACGCGCAGAATGAAGAAGAGGGTAAGATACGAAAGCGCTCGGGATGGAAGTGCTGCCGGCTTCGTCAAGCTAGGTAAATGGATCGTCTAGCTACGCTTGCGTGGGTGATGTTCGTCTTCGAGCCAGGGATGAGACTGAAACTCGGAATCGTGGAAACCCACGTCTCAGCGTCGAAGGGCGGCGAGATGCTCTGGGAACGGGTGCTCAATCAATATGAGTCTGACCGCCGGCCCAAAGAATCTGCTACCAGCGACAAGCAATTCCGCTGAGAGCTCAAACAATATGAGTCTTACCATCAGGGAACGACTTGCCATCGTCGAGAAGCCGGGAATGGAGTCGACCGGCTCGCTGAGGTGCTGCTGCGCACAGCTGAGATGAAGATCAGTAACTGTCAGGCAGAGACAGAAATACAAAAAGTAATGTACTCACCACAGGTTCGGCAACCATGGAATGATAACCAAATGGTGCCACGAGCACCTCGAACCACATGTAGCGCCGAAGGGCGGACTTTGAAGTGGGATTGCCGGTCCCCGAGCGCTTGGAAAACGCCGCCTGCGTCGTCTAGCCGGGATGGTCGTCAGCTACGCTACATGGGTGAGGTGTCGCCTTCGAGCGGTTTCGATTCCAGCTCGGGATTTTTTGGTTTGGCAGTGACATTGCAGATCATCGGAAATCCTCCTTGCGTCGTGCTCGCCAAAAGATGCTGCCCTTCGTCTTTTTTTGTGTCAACCGGCTATGTTTTGTCATGGTCAGTACAATGCTTGCACCACGTATTGGAACCACAGGCACCGCTTACCATGACACCGACGATGGCAGATCAGGCCAAACGATGCGGCGTCGAGGGAAAGCTAGGCTCGGAGTGAGTGCTCAATCAATATGAGTCTGACCGCCAGTCCAAGCTGTCACTGTCACGTCGAAAAGGCAGGTAATCGGGGCCATCTGAACCCGCCGCATCGGTGTTCCAGCTCTTGTGGCTGTGGCTAAAATGTTAGTCAAACTGCTTTAATGCATCGCGAACCGGCGGCAGAGTCGGACTCACAAATGATTCCACAATACCCTAACCGCGGAAGTCCAGCGTCGAGGGTAGCTAGGCTCGGAGCTGAGTGCTCAATTAATATGAGTCTGACCGCCAGTCCAAGCTGTCGCAGCAGCATCGAAAAGCCAGGTATCGTGGTCAACTAGCTCGCTGAACTTCTCTGGGGCGCGGCTAGGGGAACTGGAACGGCCATTTCACGAGCTGTTGCGATTCATCAGTGGTCTTTCCCACATACATAGAGATCAACCAAGGACAACTCACTCCGAATCCCTTGGTGTGGTTACCGCGGGATGGACTCGGAATATCATGTATCTGGGGTGAAAAGAGACGTCAGCACATTGTCAAACCAAAGTTTACCAGTACATTTAGTAGAGAATGAAGGAAACTTAGCTGATTGATGGAAGCTGGTTGATGGAAGATGGTTGATGGAAGATGGTTGATGGAAGATGGTTGATGGAAGATGGTTGATGGAAGCTGTTTGATGAAAGATGGTTAATAGATGAAGCTGGATAGAGAATGAGGGAAACTTAGCTGATTGATATAAGCTGGTTGATGAAAGATGGTTGATGGGAGCTAGTCAATGGAAGCTAGCTAATGAAATATGGTTAGTGGATGAAGCTGGGTCAATAAATGTAGCTGAGTTGATATGTAGCTGAGTTGATGGATAGAGCTGACTTAATGGAGTGAGTTGAGTCGTAGAGGAGGATGTTTTGAGAGTGATAGAGGATTGTGGAGGGTAGAGGGCTCGAAGATGAAATTGCAAAAGAAACGGTAGAGACGCGAGATTGGCTTGGATGTTGATAGATGGGGGAGAATACCGGAGCATGGCCAGGTCGATAACTTGGCAAAAATGCGCTGTGCCACAGGATGATGGATGGAAATGCGAAGGCTTGGGCGATTATTGGGATGATAGAACTGTGTGAAGGAAAAGATGATATAGGGAGCAACTTGGCCAAGTAGGTGTACTTGGGGAACATGTGAAAAGACTGGAACTTGAACTCACGCCGATGACTGCAAGGTAGATGCGTTAGAGAAGGCTTCACGCGGCGGAGCGACTAGAGAACCGGTGGTACCGTGATGGTCGAAACTCGTTTTCGCGCATTGGGATTCTGATGTAATACCTGGTCGAGTTAGCCCAAAAGAACAGAAGATAACAAACCTGGCAGCAGAATGGAAACACGAAAGTGGCACTGGCAGTTGTGTTGATGTGCAGGTTGCTTGGACTTCGGTCGATAGGCGGCATTTGGAGGCTTGTAAATATCAAGACGTTGCTGTGAAGCGAATCGCGATGGGAGATTAGGTTTCGTGCTATGATAAAAAAAGAAAAAAAAAAGGGAAGGCAAGGCGGCTCAGATAAAAAGACGGAGTTCGAAAGAAAGGAGGTCAGGTTGAAGCTGGCTGAAGGTCGAACTTGAAGCAAACGCGGTGCCTGCTAGAATCAAAACAATCGAGAGTCTACAGAAGGACGATGGTGCCCAATGAGGTAAGGTAAGGTACTAGGTACCTAGTATTTTCTTTCCTTTTTTTTCTTTCTTTTTTTTTTAACCTTAGTGTTTTGAAGCTCGCAGTGCGATCAAGGTAAGGGACCTGTGAATGCATGTGTTTGAGCGTGTCTCTGGTTTCGAAGCCAGACAAGTGAATGCCCGGGGTTCATCGAGGACCAGCCATTGCTGTCATAAATCCCATCCCAGTTCAACCCTGTAGGTAAATTTACATGCTTCTTGAACTATCCAACACAGCTTGGTGATAAGAGATGAGGCTAATTTCTCAAAAAGTTCGGACTCTTCAACTAAAGGGGCCATATCCGTCGACGACATCCGCCATGAGCTCAGAGTCCTTGAAGAGGTCAAGAATAGCAACGCTGAGACTCCATGTCGTCTGGAGTCGGGAAACAGATTCCATGATCCGCGGGATTGCGCGTGATTCCTCGAGCTACTAACCTTCTGGTCTGGGCAATCAAGTCGGACGGCGACATAGCAGTGTTGAGCGAAAGGAGCGCTGAGGGCAGGCCGAACGCCAAAAGGCTGGTTACGCCATTTAAGCCCCGGCCCAAATGTGGTCTCCAATGGACGCCGGCCTCAATATAGCATGAACAACTCATGAAGTGCCAAAGCGGGAGCACTACGTTGACACAAAGGCACAGGCTCGACAGCCGCTTTCCAGAGTGTCGTCTAGAGAACATAGAAGGTATCATCACGGTAATCGGCGGCAATGGAGAAATATCTTCCGCACTTTGTGAAGCTACGCTTCTTGAGTGGCGGCAGTCTCAAGCATTGGCCAAGGAAAGTATCTATACCGTCTCAAATCTCGGGTACGAGACTATACCTGAATATGACCTCGTACTTAGACGAGCTCACGCCGCCTGTAGCCGCGTTGAACATGTTCACATTGCCAACTGGGTAGAGACGGCCACCGACTCGGTATATGTAAATGGTTGGGACTGGAAATCACTGTTAACTACAGAACAGCTCTCTGGAAGGCAATCGAAACTTACGGGCTCCGCTGGTGGCCACCCACTGCCAGCCGATCATACCGGTCACCGTGTCCACGGTCCACTGCAGATCAATATGTTAGAATGCAGACACCGCTTTGAAAGTATGTTGAGTGCCTTACGATGTCAGACTCGTATTTGTCGTTGCCAGAGCTTACGGGGCGCGAACCACGTGGTGCTGTGTATCATTAAGAACTGTCCAAAACATACGAGACGGGAAGATCGCGGGGACCTACTTGGCTGAACTGTCGCAACCGAGCCGCTGTTTTCGCCTTGTGTTAGCAACTCGAATCTTAGCATAGTAAAAGCAAAGCACGTACTATGAATTCTCAAGTTCCACCACATTGGATGGGTTGCTTGTCTTGACGAAACCCAGTGCTGGCGGAGTGACGCCTTCTAAGTTGATGCGCACTTGCGACTCACTCGTAGCCCCAGCGGTCAAGGTGAAGTTAACTGTGATAGCCTGTGCCAAAGTACCGATGGCCGGGCCGTTACTGTTGTAAAGCCATCCGACTGAAAGGAGAGTGTCTTTTCGGAGAATTTCCATCTTGGCATGACTGATGAGCGGCGTTGGCGTCTCCGTGGCGATGGTAGTCGAAGTCTCTGTAGTTGAAGTCGCAATATCGGTGGAGGATGTCGAAGAGTCGGTTGAGGCCGTAGATGTCGTTGTGATAGAGATCGTGGAATGGAATGTGCTCGTTGCGGTCTCGCTGACGGTCAATGACGTGGTCAGGGTAGCTGGCACGGCGGTTGCGGTTGCGGTAGTCACCGAAATGGGAACACTGAGGCATGCACACGCTGAGGAGACACGTCGCGCGGGATACGTGGTGGGCAGCCACTCTGGGTAGGCAAGTGATCGTTTGGCGGCTCTCTTGGGTACAGGCGCAACCGTGATGGTCGCCTCGGAAACTGTCACGGTGACAGTACCGTCGATCTCGGTGGTTTCTTCACTGACATGGCTCGTGCCGATCACGGTAGCCACACTGCCTTACACATACCATATTAGCTTAACTGTTCATCTTAGCCGGCGGACCATCGTGACTGACGTTGTAGGCGTCACCGTGGCGCTGACCGTCGAAAGAGGAACACCGAGAAAGGCACTGCAGAAGAAAACACCCGCCTCTGCGGAGCGGAGGGTGGCAAGCAAAGCGTCGTCGGTTGCGCACGCTGGACGGCACAGGGCGGTCACACACGAGATAAATGCAGTCACCTGCAGCAGAAGCAGGCGGCTTGGTTTGGTGAAGCGCATCTTTAACGAGTGACTGGAAGCAAAGAAAGGATGGAAATCATGTCTCTCGGCCGAGAACCCTAGGAGGAAAGACCTTGGCTGGACTTCACTTATACGTAATTTCGAAGGAACCCAAGATCGTGGTCTAGCCAGTAGTCTGGGCTCCAGCCCATGGCGATCCGCAGCGCTAGAGGCCTAGGGCGCTGGATTGGTGCAAGGGACTCCATATTATTCGATAGCGTCAAGCAGCTTGGAAGATTGTCAAGATGCTAATCTCTTCATACCATGCCTCGGCAGCTCTCATGCTAGCAAGGAGTTAGAGAGGAGTCTCAGGTGACGCGTTGTGAAGAGCCTCTTCTCAGGTTCTGTATAGACTCCATTGCCTCACAGCCGCATGACGGACTCTTGTCAACTCATTTGACTTTCAGCCTGCTCTAGGAGTCTCATGTGCAGGTAAGTATCGTAGTGATGTTCAATGCAGGTCTCACGAAAGAAAATAACGGCGGCCTGAGTGAGAGCCCGGTGCTGAAGCTCTAACATAAAAGAGATGCAGTGATCTCGTTGCACAATGTCAACAGAATATACTCAGAGCAGACGAATGATGGTGCTGGAAAGGAAACGTGGAAAAGTTCGACCTATCTTGGGTCAGGCGCTTCGGTCCTTGAGCGAGCTGGCCCTACCTCGCATGCCATGTTTTCATAGGTCACTCTGGCACCTGGAGTCTCAGTATCATGCGCCCTATGGGACGTCATGTCTATGACCGCCTTGTGCATCTTGAAGACGGGAATGGGTATTGCGACAGATATTGAGCAGACATTCATCGTTACCACAACACAGACCTCCAAGTCGTACTTCTGTGAGTTGGTACTGATATCTGTTTTGGCTGATTCTGTAGAAATACCTAAATCAAGAATACTTGCTGATCGCTGTCCATTCCGCTGTGCACACATACCCGCCATAGAGTCTATGCTATGTATGGAACAAACCTGAACCAAGTCTGAGCACGCTATGTGAGCCAGACCTGGTCCTCAGACGAAGACATTGAAGGTAACCTCGAGCTCACAGATATATCTTCTGCTATGCCGACTGCGTCGGAACACTAACGTAGATTTCGTCCTTGGCTCAATCGTCAAGGTCTCAGGAGTGTAACTACCCACTCAAAGTGTCGACCGTCATTTTCGCCTCCTTCACTTGATTCACTGCTGACAGAGTGTTCTTCTGGCGATTCTGGCCCATCATTGTTATCTTCCGTATGGCCGTTGTGTCCTTGCTCGGCGTCTTCCGTGTGTTCCACAGCAGCCTCGCCCTCAATATGCTCCACGACGGGGCTATCTTCTTGTTCTGCGTCAACGTTTTCTGGTGAATGGTGATGGAAACTCCTAGCTTCCTCGGCGACAATCACTTCGTAAGGGGCTTTTCCCTCATGTAGCTGCTCCTCCGCGCCTTCAATGACAGGAAGCTCTTCTGAGTCTTCTTCGAGGCTCGGAACCGAACCATCGCTGGATTCAGGGCTCGGTTCTCTGGGCCAACGCAGCTTCAACGGTCCCGCCAAAATGCTCGGCTTCGTTTGCCCTGCCGCCATATTCTCAAGCCGACTCGCGATCGTTACCTCAAGTTCAAGACGAACCTGTGTAAAGCGTTCTCTTTCTGATATAGCATTGAAGATCCGATGAGCACACTCCGCACAAAAACAGAGGTACAGCAAGTTGGTGCCTCCACGATACCAGGCTCGAAAATGGAGCTCAGGGTCAGTCGGTTGCCTAATGTGCTTGAGCGCTGGATACGTGTCTCTAAGGGACGGATCCTTGCCAAGACAAGATGCGAGAACTCGGGCCATGTATATGCTCTCCCCTCCTGTTTTGGTCTCCTAGACACGATAGAATGCTTCCCTGCGGATGGTACTGGTCTTGCGTATCCGCGATGACGTAAATTTGCCTCTCGATGTCTGGGCGAATGGCGTCCACAGGGGCTCGGTGTAGGCTGGAGGGTCTTCGGGCTGTCTGGAGGGAAGAAGTCGGGATGTATCGACTGCATCTATGGGAGGACTGGCCCAATAAGGCGTCTGTAGCTTCCGCGCTCGAGGGGTGCGTAGGCGGCTCAATTTGTTCAATGCGTATTCCCGAACGACGGTGCAGTCTGTGCCATTGATCGGCTCTTGCTTTCCAGGTTGCGAGAGATTTGTCCAGACTTCGTCGCCGCCCCAGATGTTCGCGTCGTTGTTCAGAATGGCAGCGCAGTGAGGAGCCAGGTCTGCAACAGGATAAGGTCCACCATCTAGGATATAGGCTATCCTCTTCCAGGCCGCCGGTAGCAGGGCCGTATCTTTTCCGATACCCACCACTGGGTCTCTCCAGGCTTTCCACCACTCCTGCCGCCATTTGAAAATTTGCCTCTGGACCTCTGGACCTCTGGACCTGAGCTCAACAGCCAGTCCCATTGATCAATAACTTCGCTACCGTTACTGGCGGTTGCTGTCCAGCAACGGACAATATGGACCCATTCGTCCACGGATCGTGCTCCGTATGTATGGTAGGCGAGGTTGTCCCACTGTGCGCTTCGGAGAATAATATCATTTGCTCTCGGCTCTACTTTACGGCCCGGATCGTTGACACCGCGTGTGCCAAGCGGGACACTTGGCGCCTGTTGTGCCATGACTCCTGTAAAGGTACTTGATGCGGAAATGGAAATGATATAGGAATCGATGTTCGAGGGAGAACAATCTCACCCAGCAGCCACATGGAGAAGGGAGTGAAGTTAGAGTTGTTTGGTGGCCAAGGAGTTGAATGCTTTCCGTTCCGTTCCTACAACCCGGCATAGGTCAGGTGCTTTACTGGCTGGAGAAGTCCTGCAGAGAAGGCACGACTGAGGTACCTGGTAGGCATGGGAATGGAACTGGCGTAGTGCAACCGGAGTACATGTATCCTGCCTCAGCTGACTCGAATGGCATCGTTGACAACTAGCACATGCCACAGCTGATCATTTTCATTCTCACCTCCATCATAATGTGCGAACGTATAGCTTGACCGTGTATGAAGGGAGTATTATCGCGTCAACAAAGGGACAGCCCCAGGGACGGGAGCTGTCCTCGAGGAAATGACCATTGAGAGTCGACACCTACCGTAGGTATGCCATTGCGCTGCCGATCTGCTGCAGCTGATGTAAAGGAACCTTTAGGCAAAGCAGAACCTGCAATAGTGAAGCATGGGAGTCAATCTCGAGGTACCGTAGCGCAAGACACAGCAAACATCGGCACTGTCGATGTGTTGAAGGCAGCGAAGCAGAGCAAAGTAACAAGACGTATCGATTCATCATTAACCCAACATCGAATACATACACAAGTAGCAAATGTGCGAATCCATACATCCGGCAACCGAAAACCCCGACGCTCAGTTATCATAAGATATCCATCCAACGAAATAGCAACAAAATACAAACGAGAACAGGCAGTCAAAGCGGCAAGAAAAGGCAATAGTATCCAAAAAGAGAACACAAAGAAGGGGAGGTTAGAGGAGGAAGTCCAGGGCCATCATGGAGGTTTACGCCGCGGCCACGGGCTCCTTCTTCTTGGGCGCCGTCTTGGGCTTGGCGGCCGCCTTGGTCTCCTGCATGTAACAGTCAGTATGTGTTTTGTCGAGCTCAGAAAAGGGCAGGCATATATAAGGAGGCAATTGTGTATCTGTCCCCAGGGTTGTAGGCGAGGACAGCAGCAACTAGGTCATGAATATGGACGTGGATGGTTTCTAGGGCGGGCGACGTACCTTCTCGGCCTTGTCGGCCTTCTTCTCAACCTTCTTCACGGCAGCCTTGACCTGAAAAATAGGGTCAGCATGAAGCTCGGGGCATGGGACACCAAGGGTAGGCTATATCGCGTGTATCGCGCGGCTCCAGCTCTTGGCGCGTCGGAACCTAGGATTATGTACCTTCTTAACCACGCCCGTCTCCTTCTTGGGCGCCGCCTTCTTCTTTGTCACACCGGTAGGCTTCGCAGCAGCCTTCGCCTTGGTAGCGGGAGCGGCCTTGGCCGTCTTGGGCTTGGTGGTCGTGCGCTTGACGGCAGGAGCGGTGTCGACGACGGGGAAGACGCGGGGCTTGGAGTTGCCAGTGGCCGAACGAGTTCCTTCGCGAGGCATGGTGAAGTCTCGGGTGGTTTATAGGCTGGTCAGATCCGTTAGCATGTCGCATTGATGATGGCATGGTTCCAAGCGCAGTAGGAGAGACTGGCGACACGGCGCGATGCAATATGGCGCGATGCGCCGGACAGTCGCCGCGACATGCGCCAGCGGATTTCGAGCACGCAGGCCATCTTACCAAGTTGGGAATAATAAATCCTAGATGAGGCGAAAGCGCGTCAAGTCCGATAATAGAATTTGCGGTAGATAGAGCTGCAGGATCAAGTGTCGAGGATGAAATCGGGGAGATGAAGAAGAAGAGGAGTGGGATGTCGTCGCGCGAAACGAGACAGAAAACAAATCGAGCTGGGGTGGCTGGGGGTGAGCAGCACTGGCAACGGCAGGAAGCGCGGTCTCAAATCACCCCTCCCTGCCCTGCTTTCTGCTGGCACCAGTGCACCATAACAACACACTCTCCTTCTTGGATCCTGCGACTCGCCGTCTTTGCTGCACTTTATTCGCTGCCGCTTGACAGGAGTCCAATATAGCAGCATCTTCGAGGTGCCGCAATAACACAAGAGAGAAACTCGGCCGAACTGGACATTCCCTGTCTCTTCAGCTCTGAAGGTGCGCCCAACATTCTGCCGCTCCGCTCGAAATTAAGCAACACCTGTGGCCAGCAATCGACGAGCCAACTCGGCGTCATTGACGTGCGTGTCCATCTGTTGTTTTTGCTCTGAGCTCGATGCAAATGACTTGGATTCAAGCTCTGCCAGAACCAATTGTGCATTTGTCTTAGCCACGGATGAAACCGGCCGCACATGAAGGACGAAAGCCTTGCAGGAAACACACGTGGTGACTCTCGTCTCCGTCCGATTCTGCTTCCAAGATTCTCGATTATCTGATCTGAACCATCAAGACGGGAGGGACGGCTGGCTTTTCACCGTAGCTGCTTGGTGGTTTCTGGGTTGTGTCTTCTGACTTGCGTTCCGCGCCTCTTTCTGACTGAGAATTGACCCGTCGTCATGGATGGCAGACCAACTGAGGATCATGCTGAGTCCCCGGGCACCACGCCAATGGCCAATTCGGTTGACGATGCTCTCGGTGCGTGTCTGCCGGCATCGCAAAACTTCGCGCTCTGAGAAGCTTGAGTGTTTGGCGTGTTAAAATAGGAAAGATCCCAGAGCACTGGAGGCGCTTTTAACTTCATGCTGAGTGGCAGGATTGGGTGGGACACGGCGGACCCACCGAAGATAGTCCGAGCCGTTGGGCTCCAAAAATCCACCGAGCTGAAGTTGCCAAAGTGAGGCTATTCCGGCCGCTCGTCTCCAACTTAATGGTCGATGAGAAACCATGCGCTGATACTATGATTTTTGTCGAATTCGACTTAGGATGCTTTCCCCATTTGGGCTTTATCATTCAAGTCGCCGCTTTGTTCTTGCATCGAGCTAAGAATGCAAGGACAACTCCGGATGCAGACTTTGGCTTATGTTGGCCTGCGGTGTGAGGTTCCAGTGCCACAGCCTACGTGTGTGACAGGCGAACCATGACAATAGGTTACCGGGTGCCTTACTCAAAGGAACATCTGTCTGACGGCTGTTCCGACACGCTCTTCGATACATTTTGACGGATGGCCTTTACCTAACACAGGGCAACTGGGTATATGGCCAAATCTTCCATCCAGCATGTCTGGAGAGGAGGCGACGTTCCGACTTGCCTGCGTGTTCTATTCTACTTTTCATCTACGAAGCCCCATACGATGCTGACGCAACATATAAGCAGATTTCCCGGTTGATCATGGCCATGATCAGGTACGAGGCGGAATCGGGAATGTCGAGTAGCAGGAATATTGCCTCGTTTGAGACAGCTCCTTAATGCATCTGCGCAGTACAGACTAGCCTCGTGCCAACGAGACGATTGTTGCCGGTCTTCTCTAAAAGACCATACAACGTTGCCGTTTCAACGAACCGTGGGATAGTCGGTTGGTCTGAGTTGGTGCGGCCGTCCCCGAGGAATGGTCTCGTCGGTAGCGACACTGATGCTAGGTTGACGTGCCCACGAGACACAACCGGTGGACTTGATTCGAGGCGCCGTGCCTAGCCTTGGACGTTCACGCAACAGAACAACATCAACAGACTCACGAGAACCGCCGGGGTAACAAGAAGGAAAATATTGACGTGCAGCGGCAGCCAATAGCATGTGGTTAAGGGGTTGGAAGCGTGGGAGCTGCGACCCAGAAGGGAGTTGGAGCGGCAGCCGCACGTAAAAAGTGAAATTTCCTCTTCAGCCGCTAAAGCGCCAGCTTCGTTCGTCATAGGACCACACTATGTGACTTCAACGCCACCAGGGAAATGAGCTTCGATTGAGATCAGATTTTTCAGGTCCACGTCGTTGAATTGATCTTTCAAGAACGTCGCTGCAATTCGAATTCTCAGTGTCGGTGTCCAGCATCTAAGTCTACCTGCCCTAGTGATCTTCGCCTCGTCTAGGCCTACCGTAAATCTTCCCAGCAGCGACGGCTACAGCTGCTATCCACTGAAGTTCCACCGCACGCCTCCGAAAATTAACTACCAGCCCGCATTACATTAGCGCTGCCACGGCTCCTTCCCGGGCGCTAAGGTATAGATGATATCGCTGTGGCCCCCAGCTCATGTCCCACTGTTGGTGCTAATTCAACATGCCGCGTCACTAACCTTAGGCGTCCCCCCTGAGATCGATGTTTCAATGGGAATGTGCTTTCCCGGTTCTGCTCTAGGAAGACAGCTGTTGTCTTACTTTTTGCACGATCATGATGGCGGTGTTGCATGTGGAATAAGATGGTGGCACGAAACATCTACCGCTTGTCCATCATAATATCAGCCGGTTTTCTCCTCTTTATCGCTTTCCCTTATCTGCGTTCCTATGGCGATTATGTGCGGCAGACGAACCCTTTCTCGGGCCAGAAGTACATCGAGCTGGCCTTCATACCCAACGAGTCGGAGCTGGCATGTCTGAACGGCAGGTTTCACACCAAAGATACGCCCCCGAGCGATGGGCCCGTCACAGAGCCGATCCCTAACATCGTCCACTTCATATTCGGCCTCAAGAATCCCCTCTACCACGCCGATGCTGGCCATTTCGACTTCCTGAGCTACCTCGCCGTGCGTAGCGCCCTTGTCTCGCTCAACCCGGAGCAACTGTTCATACACTACACATACCTCGCCGAGCCTCCGTCAGAAGATGCCAACGCCGATCCTCTTACCAATTCGTGGATACGGCGTCTGGTGCGACACAGCAGCGTTAAGCTGGTACACCACAAGCCGGACGTCTCTGTCACCCAATACGCCCACCTTTCCGACACTATGCGGCTGGAGTTTCTGCTCAAGCAAGGCGGCATATACCTAGATATCGACGCCTTCGCACTGCGACCGTTTGACGATATACGGACCGATCCACACCCACATGGTATCGTCCTGGGCCACGAAGGCGGCAACCGATGGGGCCTCTGTAACGCCATCATCGCCGCGCGGCCCAATAGCACTTTCGTGTCGCGGTGGCTCGACTCCTACTCCAAAGTCGATCTCACACGCGAGTGGAACTACCACAGCGTGCTACTGCCCAAGGAGATGGCCGCACAGCACCCGGAAGAAGTGTGCGCCCTTGCACCCGACGCTTTCTTCTGGCCTACTTGGACATGGAGACATGTCGAGTGGATGCATGCGCCGCTATCGCGCGAAGAGACGCGATACTGGCAAAGGACGATTGAGGAGAATAGCGGGAGTCTCTTCGATAACCAGCTTGCGTACCATTCGTGGAGCCAGATGTCATATGACCGGTACCTCAAGGCCTTGACGCCCGATGTGGTCAGGACAAAGGACACCCGATTCAACCTCCTAGTGAGGAGGTTTGTCGATGACGACCTATAGTAGAGGTATCAGCGCACTTGCACAGCGTATATCTTCCCACTGTGAGCATGGCGCAGGTATATATCTTTGAGAATAGCGGTATATAGGACTTTTCAAGGGCATCAGTACATACTTGCGGTACCCAGCATCATTGGGATCGGCGGTCGTCCGCAAGAAGGCAGACGCATCTTTGGCAGACCTATAGAATACGGAAGAGGCGATCGGTTCTGTTTTGTTATTTGTTCTCAAAATGCCATAACCATACATAGCATACAAGTTCCAGTCCGGCGCTCGGCCGGCAAGACTCCATGAATAGCGCACCTTGCCACGGCGAGTATGTGGCTGAAGGCGAGACGTTGCTGTTCAATTCTCTAGATCCTTGAAGGTGCTGTGGACAATCTGTAGTAGAGTGTGAACACTCCCTCTCAAGTGACTGGGGCTACCCTGCAGCTCTGCCCAAAGGGGGGGCGTAATCCGCCTAAGGTTAATCCGCTGCAGCCAATGAACGATGCGCAGACTGCGCCGGGACAGCAAGTCGCGAGTTTGAGTTTCGGAATTACATCGCGGCTTCTTGTCGCGACTTTTGACTTTGGATCCCAATGAGAGAGAGAGAGAGAGAGAGCACGCAGCACACTCTTCACGCCGTCATTCTTTCGACATCAACACGTCTCGACATGGTCACAACAGGATTACGTTTGAACTGCTAACATGCATATCATCAAGCCTTCATGGCTAAGCCATAGTGGTAAGTGCAGGACGTTCGACAAGCTAGGGATGTTCTTCGACGTGCTGCGACAGTGCTAAGATCCAATCTCCAGGCGAGCAGAAAGATTTCGAGGTCTACAGCTGCCACGTCTCACCTGATGGCAAGAGACTAGCAACAGCCGGTGGAGGTACGTGATATCCTCCATGCTAAGCTCCATCCAAGCATTTAACAGATTGGTTCTAGATGGCCATGTCCGGGTGTGGTCGACCGAGTCCATCTACAACGCCGAAGACCCAAGCTACTCGAAGCCGCGGCAGCTATGCCACATGAGCCACCACCTCGGCACCATCCACTCCGTCCGTTTCTCGCCCAATGGCCGCTACCTTGCCTCCGGGGCCGACGACAAGATCATATGCATCTACCATCTCGACAGCAACCCCCCTTCCCACCAGACGTCCTTCGGGACGAACGAGCCCCCGCCTGTTGAGAACTGGAAGACATACAAGCGACTTGTCGGACATGAGAATGACGTCCAAGACCTCGGCTGGAGCTACGATAATTCTCTCCTCGTTTCCGTTGGCCTCGACTCGAAAGTCGTGGTCTGGTCCGGACATACCTTCGAGAAGCTCAAGACGCTGGCCGTGCACCAGAGCCATGTCAAAGGCATCACCTTCGATCCTGCGAACAAGTTCTTTGCCACCGCTAGCGACGACCGTACCATCAAGATCTTCAGCTTCACCTCCCCGGCCCCCAATGCGACGGCACACGACATGATGAACAACTTCCAGCTACAACATACCATCAGTGCCCCGTTCAAGAGCTCGCCGCTGACAACGTACTTCCGACGATGCAGTTGGTCTCCCGATGGTAACCATATCGCGGCTGCCAACGCGGTCAACGGTCCAGTCAGCTCCGTGGCTATCATAGAACGAACTACCTGGGACAGCGAGATCAATCTGATCGGCCACGAAGGTCCGACAGAAGTATGCGCCTTCTCGCCGAGACTCTTTTATACGAAGAAGCCTCCCGAGAATGGAGCCTCGAACGGTCACGCCCCAAGCAGCCTGGTGACAGTGATAGCCTCCGCGGGACAGGATAAGACGCTGAGCATATGGAATACCAACACATCGCGGCCGCTGGTGATTCTGCAAGATATGGCCTCCAAATCGATCTCGGATCTTGCCTGGACACCCGACGGGCAGACAATCTTTGCATCAAGTCTCGATGGAAGTATAGTCGTTGTCAAGTTCGAGGTAGGGGAGCTGGGATGGGTTGCCGAGGCCGAGGAGAACGATAAGGCGCTCCAGAAGTATGGCGGTTCGAGAAAGGGAATGGGCTTCGCCGAGGATGTGGAAGGCCTACTGCTTGAGAACCACAGCAAGGCCGGCGAGCTGCGCGGAGCTGAATCGAGGATGGGAGCGCTCATGGGAGACCACCCACGGGCCAAGAAGGACGGTACGCCAGGCACTAATGGTGTCAAGCCAGCAAAGATTAGCGAAACCAATGGTGATTCGGAGCCCTCGAAAGAAAAGGAAAAGGAGAAAGAAAAGCCAGCAGAGGAAAGCGCAGACAAGACCGCGGAGCGGATACAACAGCTCAAATCGAGAGTCACCATAGGAAAGGATGGCAAGAAGAGAGTTGCGCCGCTTCTAGTATCGTCTTCAGGGACGGGCACATCGTCTCTGCCGCAGTCACAGCTTGTGGGCACAAGCGCTACGAGAACGGCCCAAAACGAGGCGCCACAGACCATACTCGACCTTTCGCGACCATACGATGGCTTGCCGCGAGGTGGCCTTGCAAGCATGCTGCTTGGAAACAAGCGCAAGGCGATTGCCATCGACGGGGAAGAGGATGAAGATGTGGCTAACAAGCGTCCGGCGAAAGGCCCAGTGCCTATCGTCGCGGACGGCGTGAATGGGGTTGAGCCCGCTCAACTAACAGCGCCACCTGAGGGAGTGGTTGTCACTCCCGAGTATCTCCGGCCCGTTGTATTGAACCCGTCGATATCTACAAGCCGGGTCCGACTGGCCGTGCCGAAGGTGCGAAGCCATATACTAAGACCGCTGGAACGGGGCGTGTTGCAAGGCGACACAACACTTGAGGACGCAACCAAGATTCCAGAGAACATTGTTCTCGAGGCAAGGAATCCTGCTTCAATCAGAGAGCCTTCACATATCACTGCCACGAAACGAGGGGTCGTTATGTGGCAAGACTTCCTCCCGAGAGCCATCATTCTTGTGACGGGGTCCAAGCACTTCTGGGCCGCAGCCTGCGAAGACGCAACGATCTACGTGTGGACGCCCGCCGGTCGGCGGCTGATCAACGCTTTGGTGCTGGACATGCAGCCCGTCATTCTCGACTGCCGCGAGCATTGGCTCCTGTGCGTCACTGCCGCTGGTATGGTCCACGTCTGGAATATCAAGACCATGTCTGCTCCTCACCCCCCAGTGAGCCTTGCTCCGGTATTAGAGATTGCTACAACCTCATTATCGCCGCACGGCCCGACGGCGGGGCCGGGGATCACTTCCGCCGCGCTGAATAGCGTCGGCAACGTGGTGGTCACAGTCAGCAACGGTGATGGGTACTTCTACTCCAGCGATATGCAAGCATGGCAACGTCTGTCCGAAGCCTGGTGGGCCGTCGGCAGCCAGTACTGGAACAGCAATGACTCGTCGGTCAGCGCGCTGCAGTCAACGGCCGTCGGCCCAGTCACGGATTCTAAGGCGGCGGAAAGCGACAAGGACGCCGTCAATGTTTCCGCCGGCATCATACCCCATCTCGAACGACACACCACGACAGAATTCCTGCTCAAAGGCAGGGCATACACGCTCCAGCGGCTCGTCAAGGCCCTCCTCTCTAAGGACGGGTTCGAGGACTTCGAGAGCAGCGTCAGCATCGCACATCTGGAGAACCGTATCGCTGGCGCTATGCAGCTCGGCTCGAGAGACGAGTTCCGGCTGTACCTATTCATGTACGCCAAGCGTATTGGTGCAGAAGGGCTCAAGGGCAAGGTGGAGGAGCTACTGAATAGCCTCTTGGGCGGCTTGGATGGCCTGCTGCAGGAGAAGAAGGGTGCGGGAGACAAGCAAGAGATCGGAAGGGGGTGGTATAGTAAGGATGATACTCTCTGTGGATGGGACCGGAAGGAGCTGCTTAAGGGAGTCGTTATGATACTTGGTGAGAACCCGATGTTTTCAAGCCTTGTTACGAAACTGTGTTTGACTGACAATGATTCTAGGCAAATTCCGCGAACTGCAGAGGTTAACCGTGCAATACGCTCGTATTCTCGATCTCACTTTGGACGACAACGACGACGAAGCAAACGGAGAGGAGAACGATGGTGCCGGGGCAATGGTTGTAACGAAGTAGAGTCGTCGCCGCGATGCCGTCCTACCCTGGAGAACAAGGACGCTGAAACTTCTGATATCCCGTTGGGTCGCGATGGAGCAAACGAAGCAGATATAGATGGAGCCTGGGACATTCTCGCTAGGAGTCGGAACGATCATAACGACACTGATCCTGATTTGAAACCGCGAAGAGGATGATGATGGTTTCAATGGGCGAAGGAGAGTATCTTTTTGGCTGGGCCACAGAGTCATGATATGTGAAGCAGCCTCCAATAACTGCTGGTGCGCCATCGGATGGCGATGCAGCGAGCAGATCAGAGATGCATGATATGGGGGGTATGGACCTCTCGTGGGTCGAGACACATCGGCATCATAACATGACCTCCCCACCAAGCAATAAGTCAAGGCATTGCGAGAGTCCAAGACCAGAAACTACCACAATGGAAAAAGGACACGCCCCTTGCATGGAGTGTAGTAAGTGTGCCTGTTAAGCTGAAGCATCCTAACAACTGGCCAAGGGTTTGCTAACTCGCCAATAGAAATAGTGGACACTGGAAACCGAGTCCGAACGGACCAGGCACGCTTTGTAACGCTCGCTGTCAGCGTCGGGCAAACAAACGACCGGCCGATGCTTTAGGCGCAGAGTGCCGTGAGTCTTCACTGTGTACTTCGTACAGTTATAGTCTTAGGACTTCTATTAACCTATGGACAGAAGCGGTCAGATCTCGGCAACGGAGAGTGAGCCTAATTGTCTAGCACCACTTGTATAATTTTTTTTGGAATCGATGGTAAATTGGGCAGCCAGCTGTGAAAGACACGTGCCTCGGCACCTTGTAGTGAGTATGCATGTTCGAGCGACTTGGTCGGCAATCCTTATTTGCTCATCACCAGACAGATAATATCCAATCTGTGCAATGGAGACTATTTGCAATGCTTCTTGGCGTCTGGACAAAAATCAAAGGGAAGTTGAGCTGGGTCAGTGGAGGAGGTGTTGTGTAACGCATATCGAATATCCCGTTTAATTGCATATGTCAAAGGGCGCGAATGAGTCAATCTCTAGCTCATCAAGCGTTGAATTATCTGGGACAGTGCAACATCAATCCTCGCCGTACCCCCAATCCCTTGAGGAGATACCAGAGAGTACAGCTCGCCCTTTATCGTTACCGGACACTACGTTTCCTGTGATTTTACCTGAGTTCAAGTTACGCAATGCTACCAGCAAGCGAGTTGAAGAGCTGGACTCGAGTCCACGGAGATGAGAAGTTGCTATGCACAACGGACCCCAAATACATTCACTTGCACTCCTTGAACGCCGCTCTTGGTTCGGAAATGCTATGGTGGGCGAGGCCGTTGCCAGAAGCCGACCTGCGCAAGATGGTGGATCATTCGCTCAACATTGGGCTCTATATCGTCGACGACCAAAACGCCACCGCGGACAGTATGACAATCACCGTTCCATGACGCACATAAACCCATCACATAACTGACACGTCCAGCTCCTCCTTCGTATCCCATGATCGGCTTCGCCAGGCTGATAACGGACTACGTGTCCTTCGCCTACCTGACAGACGTGTACATCCTGCCGGAGCACCAGGGCAAAGGGCTGGGAAAGTGGATGATGGAGTGTCTTGACGAGGTCCTGAACTCCTGGCCAGAACTGAGACGGATTTTGCTTCTGACGAGCGATCCGAATGCCGTGCGGCTGTACGAGAAGATGCTCGGCATGGAGGTAGCGCAGCCGGGGAAGCTGTTGGTCATGATGAAGGCTGGTCCGGCTGCGCCTTCACACTAGATAGAGTCATGGATAGATCATAGAATTAGAAGTATTGATTTCACCTTCAGCTCTTGACCGTCGTCTTTCCGTACGCACCGCCGAGCGCTTTCCTGATCTCTATGGCGCGTTTGTATGGCGGTGCGGTCGGTGGCTGCACTGGATCCAGCGAGACGTGACCCTCGGGCAGCTGGTAGGAGGCGTCCGAGTCGAAGGCCGAGAGGTCGCCGCAGGCGATGAAGGGGGCTATCCACCTTATATCCTTGTGCTTGTCGACGGTCAGATCCTCGACTACCACGTTGACTTTGCCGTTCTTATCCACAAAATCCGCGACTTCGGGCCTTGCGTCCCACGCTCCTGTCGTGGGATTTTGCAACAGCACATCCGCTATTATCGGCTGCTGCGCCTGTCTCTCCTTCAGCATCTCAGGCAGCCTATTTCCGACCCCGAGCGGCTCCTCCAGGCTGGCCTTGAACCCCTCGGGCAGCTGGAAGTTGATGCACACAATAAACGCCTCGACACTGCTGGCCCGCGAGGACCGCGGCTTAGCGACATGGACGCGCTCAAAGAAGATCTTGAGCTGCGCGTAGAGCAAGTCCACGTTGCGGCCGCGGAATATCTTGGCGACGAACTTGCCACCGGGGCGCAGGACGCAGAGTGCGAGGTTGAGCGCGGCGAAGAGGAGCTGCGACTGCACGTAGATGTCTAGGTCGTGCAGGCCCGTCACGTCCGGCGCGCCGTCGCTGATGACGAGGTCCACGGGGCAAGAGGCTTGTTGATTGCGGGCTGTTGAGGGGGTGTAATCGGGGTCCAGGGCGCGGAGAAGAAGGGGCACTGTGGCCGGGTGGGTGATGTCTGCCCTGAGCGTTGTGATGCCGGGGAGGGGTGAGATGGGTTGCAGGTCGATTGAGACTATTTTGACGTCTTTGCGGGGCTTCAACGCCTCTTCTTGTTGTGAATTTGGAGCTTGATGTTGTGATGGCTGGTCTTCTTCAGAGAAGAGGCCGAGCATCTGTTGGCGAAACTTGGCTTCGCGGTCCTGCCATGCTGTGCGGCCAAACTTCTCGCCTTTGATGAGGACTCGCGAAAGCACTTGCGACCAGCTTCCTGGGGCGGCGCAGAGGTCTACCACCCTAGTGACTCCTTCGAAGAGGTTGAATTCTGCAACGATAATCAGTCTTATGTCTGAGGTGATGGAGGGTATGAAGCTGCGAACCTTCATCGAGTTGCAATAGCTTGAAAGCGCTTCTTGCTCGCCATCCTTGCTCCTTGGCCAGCCTATAGTAGGCGTCTCTCTTGTCCTTGGATGATTTACCCATCTTGGCTGCTTGTAGATCTCAGAACACCGTGTAGTTGGCGAGTTAACAGGGATGAGATGAGAGCTCTCAATGCTCGTCGTCGTCCATTGGCCGGCGTTGCCAAGACCTGCAAAATTTCGAATGTTCCGTAGGGCTGGAATAAGGTGTGGTCTGTGCACGATAGCAGCCTCCGCCTTAAACTTCGGAAGGAGACAGCTCCAAATTTTTCTAAGCGACAATGCATCACCGCTGGTCCAGCACATCTAGAGAACCTCGAATTGACACGCTTTGACGAAGTCAATCATGGATACCAGCCAGAAAAAGCGGAAGCAAAATGCGAGCGAAGCGCCACAGAAGCGCCGGAAGACGCAACAGCCACAACAAATCAAAAGTAAGCGCCCAGTCGCAGTCGACAAACTACGATGGAAGACTGTGGAGGTACCCGAGATGTTCGACGATGCCGAGGGATTCTATGGACTCGAGGAGGTAGAGGGAGTTGAGGTCGTTCGTCAAGGCGATACCATATCGTTTGTGAGTCCGCAAATATCTGGCAGTGCGGTGGGACTATGCTAATGACAATCAGGTTGCTGCCGCCGCCGCCCCAACAGACGAGAGTGAAGAAGGCGATTCATTCGAAGGATTTGACGACGACCCGGAAGCCACCAACGCTACGCCTGGATCTTCCGAAGCCTCGACGAGTGGAAGGGGCGCTAAAGAATCTGTAAACGACACCACACAGGCGAAAAGCAAAACGGTAGAGACTAAAAAGGAGAAGGCCGCCCAGAATAAGAAGGCCAAGAACGATAAGGAGAAGAAAGACAAGACGGAAAAGAAGGACCAATCGAAACCTTCGAATGATGGCGCGGAGCTCAACGTGGACTTCACGAAGCTCGAAGAAGTGGCCGACGAGGAGGCGGACGGGGTCGACGTGTCTGCTTGGGCACCACTGAACTTATCGCCTGACCTGATGGCAGCCGTTTCTCATCTAAAGTTTGCCAAGCCGACCGCTATCCAGTCTAGAGCTATTCCAGCGATCCTCGAGGGACTCGATGTCATCGGGAAGGCCTCGACAGGGTCCGGAAAGACACTGGCGTTCGGAATACCGATTGTAGAGCAGTGGCTCAGCAACCGCGACGAAGCCGAAAAAGATCTTGAGAAAAGGGATCCGATTGCCCTGATTCTTGCCCCGACAAGAGAGTTAGCACACCAAATCACGACTCATATCAAGAACCTTTGCTCTGGAATGCCTGACTCGCCGTATATCTGCTCGGTCACCGGTGGATTGTCTGTCGAGAAACAGCAGCGGCAGCTGAAGAAGGCAGAGATTGTTATTGGAACTCCCGGCCGTCTGTGGGAGGTTATCAGCGGCAGTAACGCTCTGCTCGAAGGTTTCAAGAACATTCGCTTTTTGGTGGTCGATGAGGCCGATCGACTCCTTTCGGAAGGGCACTTCAAGGAGGCCGAGGAAATCCTCAAGGCTCTGGACCGTACTACGACTAACGAGGAGGAAGAGGACGACGAAGAAGTGGAGGAAAGCAAGCCAGGCAGGCAAACTCTTGTCTTTTCGGCGACGTTCAACAGGGGGCTGCAGCAGAAGCTAGCTGGGAAGGGCAAATACGATTTAATGGACGAAGCACAGTCCATGGAATACCTACTAAAGAAGCTGAACTTCCGGACTGAGCCCAAATTTATCGACGTCAACCCCGTCTCGCAGATGGCACAACGGCTACGAGAGGGTCTAGTCGAGTGTGGCGCGATGGAGAAGGATCTGTACCTCTACGCACTTCTTCTGCTCCAACCAACGAGAAGAGCTTTGGCTTTCACAAACTCGATCAGCTCTGTCCGTCGCATCGTCCCATTTCTACAAAATCTCGGACTGCCGGCAATTGCACTGCACTCGGAAATGGCGCAAAAGGCTCGCCTTCGGTCTCTCGAACGCTTCACAGCAGCAGCCAACTCAGGAAGCAAGCACGCGCCTATCATGGTGGCTACTGATGTTGCTGCCCGTGGCCTCGATATTCCAGGTATCGAGCTTGTTGTACATTACCACGTCCCGCGAGCGGCAGACGCATATGTCCATCGCTCCGGCCGAACCGCCAGAGCTTCCAGTTCGGGACTGAGTATCCTCCTGTGTGGGCCTGACGAGGTGGTCTCCACTCGCAGACTGGTCGCAAAGGTCCATGCAGCAGCCCAATCAAAGGCCAGGCAAGCAGGGCAGAAAAGCGATAAAGACACTCCTGGATTCTTTGTCCGGACAATAGACATTGATCGCAAGCTGGTGTCTCGCCTCAGGGAGCGCGTCGTCTTGGCAAAGAAGATCGCTGATGCGGCGTTGGCCAAGGAGAGGGGCAACAAGGACGAGAACTGGATGAAGGCTGCTGCCGAAGAACTGGGCGTTGAGTATGACAGCGAGGATCTCGACAAGGCGGGCAAATGGGGCGGTAGGGGAAGTGGGCGCAAAAGGAAGGAGAAGGAGGATAGGGAGCTGACGAAGGCTGACATTGGGGCTCTGAAGGCGGAGCTGAGAGAGCTCCTGTCTAGGAGAGTCAATGCCGGTGTCAGCGAGAAGTATATCACGGGCAGCGGAGTGGACATCGATGAGCTCCTGAAGGGCGTCGAGGGGCAGTTCCTGGGCAAGGTCGATGGCCTGGATATCGACAACTTTTAAGTTTTATTCCACGTCATATTAAAATATATCGACCCCTCGATTGGACTAGCTGCTCTTCGAAGCACGATCACCACTCTGTGGAGAGTCGATCTTGGCCCAGATGACTTTATTGACTATGGGTGGTCTACACAAGGATTCTGGGAGTCATAACCCCGTTTCCATACGCTTTCTGCCTCCAACCCTTTCGCTGCTGCGATATGGCTGATGGTCAACTTCAGTCCCTCGTCGCATTCTGTTGGTGATCCACAGCCTGCATTTAGCCCATGTTTGGTTGAGATACCTAATGACTCTAACCCCTGGCCCTGGCCCTCGACCACTGCAGCGAATAGATTATGCGAGATATATCCCCAAGTACCCTGAACTCCAAGCATTCTTCCGGCCAAGTGCAAGGGTTACCATCATGTTGAGCGTCCTCTCGAGTTCTGTCTTCCCCATTTAAATACTTGCGACAGACTGCTCCTTGTTGACACAGACGAAGACGATCTCCCAACTTCGAATCTCGCGGCCGATGTTTCCGAGCCACGACCATCGTTTGATTCGTTTTCGCTTGCATCCTCATACGTCTTTTGGCAAGGACAGATCATCTCGTCTCTCTGCCACGAGATCTCGCCTAGGTTGCCAGTCTGGCTCTGAAGCTCCGATTGACTGTAGTAGTTGACTATATCCGGCGGAAGTTGGCAGGTCTGACCAGATTTTCCTCCACAGAAGACACAACACGGTGTCCCCCAACTTGCACGTTGAGCTTCAGCTTTCGCCGTGGCATCCTCCTCTTCTGTCATTGTGGCAGCTATGTGCCTCTCGAATAGCTCTTGCTCATCGGGGTCCGCTCCGTACAACCTTCCCTGGTCAGCAGCCAGATCTTCCCACAACTGGGCAGCGACTTCCTGATGAATAAACGGTGCCCGCACAAGGCTTCCACAAGCCCGGATGCCATCCTCACGCCCTAACCGCCCAATGTCTCGCAACTCGATCATGGTCAAATTGCAGGTTACCGAGATGGCATTCCATAAGTGTTCCTCCCAGTGTGACCGTATGAGAGTGTTGATCAGATCCTTGGCCTTGGCAATCGAGTTGATATGGTTTTGTGTTTGCAGACAATCGATCTCACGGCGGTATTCGACCTTGAACCGGGCAGCCTCTTTCTGCGAAGATGGGAAGAAAGATCGCATCGTGGACGAGGGAAAGGGGGAGAATAGAGGCTTGACGGCACTTCAGGCTGTGGATGTCGTATGTTACCTGCTTGCACGATGTTTGCGGAACGATCCTGAGATATGGATGGCCACGACAGGTGGTAATGACTGTGGCACGAGCATGACTTATACAGTCGCTCCGTTGTTATGGTCGCTTGTAGGGTTAAGAAACAATGTCTTTGTGGCTAGCGATCTTGAAGCAGTTAGGTTTGGTAGGTTGCTTTGAGTTTGTTCAAGGAGGAAAGCTTTAAGGCCGGGTCGGTGCCAGAGCGAGGAGTCCCTTTTTCACTTCAAGGTTTGAGCAAGATGAAGCTCGTGACTACTGCAAAATGATGTTTGGTAGAACCTTCGCTTCGGTTTGAACGTGCCATGTTTGCACCACTTGGATATCTGTTGCATCCTTGCCAAGAACATCGCCCAAATGCTTCTACATGTAAGAAATTTGGACAATGGCTCACTTAAGAACATTATGTTCCCGTTGCTGTGTCTTTCGCAGTTTCCATCCTCTATAAGATTCTATGCTGGACATTACCACCGGTTACGGCAAGGAACAAGAGGGACATGTGTTTCAACAGACCCCTTTGCCACAATATTACGGACAATGTTCATACTCCTAGAGGCTACAAAGCTTCTAAGTTCTAGCAATTGAGACAATAAGCAGGCCGATAAGTCTCTTCTGCCACACAGGATCTACTGTCGGCTATGACAAGTTGAGGTTTTTCGTGCCATAAAATGTGAAATGTTACATTAGAACAATGCGCATGTTCAGGAGTTCCATAATCCATTATAACATGAAGTTCACCTCTGTCGAAGACAAAGAGGTCAGCTAGTTTGCCTGATGTGCCATGTGCTTAGTTGTAGAATCGCGCCGGATAATGCCCTTGTCATGTCTACCTTAGAGGTAGAAGAATGTCGAAGTCAAGAAGCAGCCAAGTATATGCATATATACTGAGAGCCAACCCTCAATGCAGTAGGAAGGAAACCAACTTCTATACACTTTTCTTTTTGGTACGGCGCCTCAAGGAAAATTTGCCTTACACTAACAGATCACAATATGACAGCGACTTCATCCGCAGAGATGCAGTTGCTTGCTGGGCTTGTATTAGTCTGGTCCATGGCTTTGCTGGTCATGCTCTACATCGCGATACCCAAGAGCTTACTGCATCCATATTTGAAGGAAGTACCGGTCCCCTGAAACACTGGCGAGGATGAGGCATTGGAGAAGACGACGGCGAAAGCTATCATTGAGCCCAGCGGTCTATAACCACCCATCATGGAGACGATAAAAGTCATATGTAGGTAAGTCGGAGGTTAACATTACTCTGTATTGTTCCTCAAAAGGATGCAATATACTTGGAACGAAGGTAGTGCCTTCAAGGGAAGGTTTGCACTTTTCTTCTTTCTTGTCTTTAGGCCTTGCTATCTTACAATACTAAGAAATTGATCGAGTATTCCTCTTCTTGAGTGATTATTTTAGTCTCAAAATCCGCAGTAGTTTGTACAATGATATGTGTTAAAACCCTTCGTAGTGATAGTACCTATGGACAAGTGAGGTCATCCCAGCCAATAACTGAACGGTGTCTGCCCATGCATGGATTGTTCACTAGACCCACTAAAAGAACTTCTTTCTAGTGCCGGGAATCTTCTCAGCAGGGACCAACAGGTGTGGAGCCCTTCTATCAATGGACGTCAGTCCATTCCAAGGGTTGTGTAACACCACGAATCGAAACCCATCACGCATCCAGTTCAAACGTCTCACCGACATCACACGACCGCGCACACTGCCTGACACGCTAGCTCATAAAACTGCGGCCGGATCCAATCCGCTAAGACGACTAGATCGAGATAATCAACACTCGAATTCGTTTATCTTATCACAAACGAAGGTTCTCGCTTGCTGAGGCTGACCGCCACCGAGGCTCATAACCCTAATCTGTGTTCATTGGGCTCCATTGGGCAACAGACCTCTCGCCTGCAGACACCATTGCAAAGGACCAGCCATTTCATATATATAGCAAAGGCCAGCATTGTTCCGCCCATAATACCCTGTCTATCCTTGCTCTCACAGCATAGATAACGCGCATGGCGTCGCCGATAGCCGGCTGGAGTCATGTGCCCAACCGAGCTGGTTCAACAGCCTCTATCAACGAGATCCAGAAGCCGCGGAAGCTGCGTCTTCTCGTAGCCGCCAATGGACCAAAGGACGTGGCCTTCGCGCAGGCCATCGCGGTCCGCTTATCCAAGGAGAAGCAGATCACCATCCGGGCCATCGTGGACGACATGACACACCGCCTGGCCCAGGAGATCATTGTCTTGCAGAACCGAGCTACCAGGAGGGGCCCCGGCCCCGAGAGCTCCTCTTCCAAGGACATCGACGCGGCACAGTACCAGGCCTACGACCTAGTCGAGTGGGCGGACCTCCTAGTCATCGCGCCGCTTGACGCGGATAGCCTGGCCAAAATGCTGGACGGGCACTCGGACACCTTACTGCTCGAGATCCTCCGCGGGTGGGACGTTTCCAAACGTATTCTACTCGTGCCCGGCATGACGACCCATATGTGGGAGAACCCCGTCACGAAGCGGCAAATGAGCAAGCTACACCGCAAATGGGGCTGGATCCGCGTCATGCCGCCCATACTCTGGCACTACGACGGCTCCAACACGAAGCGCATCGTCAGATGGGAAGCCTTCAACGACGTGGTCGGCATCATCAAGAACCAGGCCGACCTGCTCTCGCTAGGCCACGACGTCGACGTGGCCATACAACAGGGCATGCTGACGCATAACGGCAGAGCACTGGTCACCAAACTCCCGCCCGAGATATGGAGTATTGTCCTCGAGTATACAAACGACTGGGAGCTGGCGCAGGCGCTGGGCGTGTTCACGACGCTGGAGATGCCGACGAGCCAGGGCTGGCGCCTGCACCCCAGAGACCCCGACGATCCGTTACAGGTCTTCATGCACGAATTGGAGTGGACGCTGCTTACGGCCGACACGAAGGCGGTGTGTAAGAAGCTCTCCGAGGCGCCGTCGACCTTTTACGACTTGTCTGCGCTAGCGATGCATCTCATTTTTAAGTTCGCGCTGTGCGACGTCCTGTCCTACATGGAGGCCAACTGCCCACACATCTTCAAGTGCTTCGACGGCAAGACCATCCCGACGAAAGCCTCGGCGTACTACGGCCGCATCGACATCCTCGACTGGTGGGCGCGCTCCCCGTCCTTCCTCGACAAGCAGTACGACGCCGAGGCCATGAACGGCGCGTCGGCGAAGGGCTTCGTGCACGTGCTCGAGTGGTGGCGGTGTTCCGGCCTCCCGCTCAAGTACACCGAAGCCGCGCTCGAGCAGGCGAGCTCCAAGGGCCACATGCACGTGCTGGAGTGGTGGAGGGAGGCATCCCTCCAGGACCCGTCCATCGTCCTGAAACCGGGCCGGTCCTTGCTGGGCGCCGCGCAGTGGGGCCGGCTGGACGTCATACGGTGGTGGGAGGAGAGCGGCATCGCGGCAGGCCACCACGAGCACCTGTGTAAGATGGCCAGTCGGTGGGGGAGGGTGGAGGTGCTCGAGCTGTGGAGGGAGTTGAGGGGTGACGATAATATTCAGTTTGACTCGCAGGTCTTGTGTGATCCGACATTTCACTCGTATATAGATGTTTTGGATTGGTGGAAAAAGTATGCGCACGGCGAGCTACCTGGGATGGAAGGCAGGAGGGCGAAGAAGGTGGAGTATAAGAGCGCCGACATCGAGGAGGCGCTCGAGGATTCGCTTGGGGATCAGAAACGGGTGAGGAAGTGGTGGCTCGAGAATGGGCTAAATCCGGGCCTGAGGATGAGCGAATGGATGAAAACTAGGTATCTGTGAGAGTCACACAAGGGAGATCAGGAGCACTACATATAAATTGGACAATTCAGAGCGGGAACCGGGATATCTATTGGAAAGCAAGGCGTCAGGGGTATCTTAAAACTCAAAAAGTTGAACCAACACCAGAAACGCATCAAAGGAATTTCTCAGGTTTGCTGGGGATCAACCTCCTCAGCACCGCAATCTCCTGCTTCTGAGCATTGTTCATCAAGGCGGATACGCCCCTCTTGTCCTCTCTCCTCATGCCGTTGTTGCCGTAGACGACAGTGAAGTCTGGTATCCTGGCTCCCTCTGGAACTTCGCTTTGCGGTGTGATGGTGCAATACTGTCCAGGTCAACAGCGGTTACTCATCTCGTTGAGAGGGCCATCTTTGGTACACACCTTGCCGACAACAGCCCCTCGTCCAATCTTACTGCCAACTCCAACCACAGTCCCCTCGCCCAGGAACGTGCCGCCAGCCTCGACCACAGCAGCCACTTGGACAGTCACATAATCCTCCAGAGTCACGGCCTTATTGTTCTCCCCCAGAGGTATCCTCCCCTCGGAACCCATGTGGCCGATCCGAGTGCGTTCGTGGATGATGCATCGACGACCGATGGAGATGGTGCCGCCCATAGAGTCGAGGCGCGCGCGAGGGTGGATTACAGACTCGGAACTGATATGTATGAGGTTCGTGCCTGTCAGGATGGCGCCATCGGAAATTGTAATGCTCGAGGAGAAGGTGACGGGTGGTTTAGGCCCGGACTGGGATATTGGTGGGAGGATGGAGTGTCGTTTGGCGGAGGGATTAGTCGACGCCATTGTGGTCGCGGCGGTTGTGTAAAGTGGTTTACAGCTGGGTGCGACACAGGAGAGGCGGATGCCTCGTTCGGTCTGTGACGAATTCAGACAGACTCATCAAAAGCAGTTCGTCTGTCATACATCTCGTCGTCGGTTTGGGACTGTTGATACGCATTGAAGTTCGCCGATGCTGGCAGCTGGCAGCTGGCAGCTTGCCGAGAATGGTGAGGTAACTGGCATGGTCCAAGCGCCAGAGAGCTCCCGACACGACCCACAGTGTGAGCCGTGGCAGCCAATCACCACCTCTCCAATTCCGGGACCTCAAAGCCGCCTCGAAGCCAAGTTGAACCTCAACTCTTCTGCCTCACCTCGGTCGCCAACCATTCGACAGCCACCTCCAATCAACCGCCAATTGGCATCATACCGCTGCTCAGTTGAGCGGACAATATGCTGTCACGGACATCAGCGCCTTCCACCAAGGCCCTCTCGCGGGCCGTCGCGGTCTCGTCGAGCCAGGCCACCGCCGCACAACAGTCGCGGAATTTCGCAACCGTCCAGGATGCCGCCCCTACGCAACCGCGTAAGTATGGCGGTCTCAAGGACCAGGACCGCATCTTCCAGAACCTGTACGGACGCTACCCTCCCGACCTGAAGCACGCAAAGAAGATGGGCGATTGGCACAAGACGAAGGAAATATTGCTCAAAGGACACGACTGGATCATCGGTGAGGTGAAAGCCTCGGGATTGAGGGGCCGTGGAGGAGCTGGTTTTCCTTCGGGCCTGAAATGGGTGCGTTTTCTATTATTCTTGAATCGACCGAGCTTCTTTCTCGTTGAAAGGGCGCTATTGCTGACTATCCGCGCAGTCCTTCATGAACTTCAAGGACTGGGACAAGGACACCAAGCCTCGCTACCTCGTGGTAAACGCCGACGAGGGTGAGCCCGGCACCTGCAAAGATCGCGAGATTATGCGCAAAGATCCCCACAAGCTCGTCGAGGGCTGTCTCGTGGCCGGACGGGCCATGAACGCCTCGGCCGCCTACATCTACATCCGCGGCGAATTCATCCAAGAGGCCGCGATTCTGCAGAACGCCATCAACGAAGCCTACAAGGAGGGTCTGATTGGAAAGAACGCGTGCGGTTCGGGCTATGACTTTGACGTCTACATCCACCGCGGAGCCGGTGCCTACGTCTGCGGCGAGGAGACCTCCCTCATCGAGTCGCTCGAGGGCAAACCCGGCAAGCCGAGACTGAAGCCCCCATTCCCCGCCGCCGTGGGTCTGTTCGGCTGCCCCTCGACAGTCGCCAACGTGGAGACCGTCGCCGTGGCCCCGACCATCTGCCGCCGCGGCGGCAACTGGTTCGCCCAGTTCGGACGCGAGCGCAACAGCGGCACCAAGCTGTACTGCATCAGCGGGCACGTCAACCACCCGTGCACGGTCGAGGAGGAGATGAGCATCCCGATGCGCGAGCTGATCGACAAGCACTGCGGCGGCGTGCGCGGCGGGTGGGACAACCTGCTGGCCGTCATCCCCGGCGGCTCGTCGACGCCGATCCTGCCCAAGCACATCTGCGACGACCAGCTGATGGACTTTGACGCGCTCAAGGACAGCCAGTCCGGTCTGGGCACCGCGGCCCTGATCGTCATGGACAAGAGCACCGACGTCGTGCGCGCCATCGCGCGGCTGAGCCACTTTTACAGACACGAGAGCTGCGGGCAGTGCACGCCGTGCCGCGAGGGCAGCAAGTGGACCGAGCAGATTATGTCGCGGTTCGAGAAGGGCCAGGGCCGCGAGAGGGAGATTGACATGCTGCAGGAGCTGACGAAGCAGGTTGAGGGCCATACCATTTGCGGTGAGTTTTGATGGCCACTCCTGATTCGAAACTAGGCGAATACTGATTTTGAACTACAGCTCTCGGCGAGGCTTTCGCATGGCCGATCCAGGGCCTCATCCGGCATTTCCGTCCCGAGCTTCAGGCGCGTATGCAGAAGTTTGCTCAGGAGAACGAGGGACCTGCATTTGCTGGCGGCTGGAAGGCCGACGAGAAGCGGAAGGGCGGTCTGATCTCACCGGGCATGTAAGCTTTGGATGGAGCTATTGAGTGTGTGGTTGTTGTTACGTGGAGGGCAGCAGCTGTTGAATGCGTGGGAGAGCTGGGAGTCGGGATCGCGAGATTCGGCGTTGTGGTTGTGAGTGGCCGACAACAGACCGCCAAAATAAACACCAATTCTTGTAAAATTGTGCATACGTAGACGACGGCTAGAGTTGTAAATGTACTTATTCTTCTGTCTACGCAATTTCAAGCTAAGGTTCTCAGAGGTGAGGGAGGTGTTCCGACGGGAATGAGCCCAGACTTGAAGGTCTGAGCTGCCCCCAAGGGAAGAGATTTCCTGTCAGTCACTACCATCTACCTGGTACGCATCCGTCTCTCGTCGATTTCTGCGATCCACGTATCGGCGAGTCTGGTACGACTGATGCTTCGCCTAACCAAGGTGTATGTATGCTGCCGACAGTGCCTCGTTCCAATACTGTACTTGGCATGCTTGCCATCAGAAGCTCCTCGTCGGTCCCGGCCGTGCACTTACCTACCTTATTCTACAGCGCTTGCTTGTGCTTTGGCTATGAAAGGTGAATGGAATTTATGTGCTACTACCGTTGGTCACGACAATGGTCATGCACGGTATATAAAATGAACTCAGCTACGTTCCTCTAGACGGTTCCCAGATACCTAAGTCTAACAAGATGACATATATATCCGATGCATGTGCAACAAGATCTTCCATCCAAGTCAGGAACAGCAACCCGTAAAACCTGACTAACAAAAGTGTCTACATTACCTTTCTACGCAAGCACCAAGGTACCTTCCTTCCCTTACCTACCTTAATTACCTAAGGTAAAGGTATCTTATGTACCCTAAGGTACGTAAGGTATGATATGATGATGAATCACCGTCATAGCATCCACGCCCGACTGCCCCTCCACCCCGCACCCTCGGATCAGTTCACATCATGATTTGCCAATCTCTTTGCAGGCTCTGCAGCAGGTACACACTCCAATCCGGCAGCTGAATCCAGGCACTGCCAGGGCAAGCACCACTGGCACATTCCTTGCTCCCCTTTGGCCGGGGGTTTAGATAGGTGTGCAGGTGTGGCTAACTGGCTATCTTGTCTTCAGATTCACACTTCCCGATCGGGAATTTGTTGGGACGGCCCTCCCCAGCGTAGCGGCTATGACGACCACGACACACCGCTCGCGTTTCACCTGCGCGGCAGCCAAGTGTCACCGTGGCTTTCCTACTGGCCACAGCGAGGTGGGCAAGTAGACTTTTAGTACCTATCTGCCTTGGAAGCGGCGCACAGGAAGGCGGTGGTTACTGGCAGGTACCTCGAGCACCTACATACAGCAGGTGCATCCCGTCCTTGCTGCATGTTGCTCCGTCCGTCCTCACTTTGCCCGTTTCATCCAATGATTTGCATGTATTATTTTGCCTCTCTTGCCATTCGCTAGTAAATTGTACCCTGAGTTCTAACACGCAGTATCGCCAACTTGGAAGTTGCCTCGGCTTGGAACTTCGCCTCTCAGAAGAACGTGGTAGCTCGGGACGACTGTCTCCCCTGCTCAGACAATAGAAGCTCCGACCCCGACTCTTTTCGCCGTGAACAAATAAACTACTCCCAAGTTCACAACTTCGGTGGCGATACACACCATACAGCTCTTAGTGCTTAGTTACATCCTGATTTGCAAGAGAATTGTACGCAATCGCAAGCCGGTACAGCCACAGCCACGTCGCGGTGGTCGCGTGCAGCTTCAAGCGGTGTTATCTCGGGTCGTCATCACTCCGGTATTGAGCCTGGCCATGCCCGCCCGTCTCTCGACTTAAGAACCCAATTGACCTCCTCCGAGGCCCTCACCACCCGTGACAGCACTTGGCAACACTTTTGCACCGTCAGCACCGCCCAATCGCGCGCAATGGCAGCCCCAAGCTTTCCACGCGAGCTAGGCCTCTCCATCATCGGCCTCGGCACGCAATATCCCCCCTACGCCCTCAAGCCAGACAGCGTCGAGACGATATCCAGAAAGTTCTACCCGGACAGCCCCAGCATGCAGAAGGTACTAGCCATCAACCGCTTCACCGGCATCGACGCGCGCTCGAGCATCGGCACCCACGACCATCCGCTTGTCAACCAGGCGGCAGCACCCTCCATCACCGAGCTGCACAGGACCTTCATGACGGACGGCGTGCCGCTCGCCGTCAGCGCGGCGCGGAAGGCCCTCCTCGAGGCCGGGGTGGACGCCGCGACCGTGACGCACGTGGTCTCCACCACGTGCACGGACAGCGCGAACCCGGGGTACGACCACTTCGTCGCCAAGGAGCTGGGCCTGCGGCCCGAGACGGAGAAGGTGCTGCTCCACGGCATCGGGTGTTCGGGGGGGCTCGCCGCGCTGCGCACGGCGGCCAACCTCGCCCTGGGCCACCGCGCGAGGGGGAAGGCCGCCCGCGTCCTGGTCCTGGCCACCGAGATCAGCACGACCATGGTGCGCAGCGAGCTGGACTCGGTCGACGAGCTGCAGGAGACGCGCATCGGCGTCGCGCTGTTCAGCGACTGCGCCAGCGCCGTGGTCCTCACCAATGGAGTCGAGGGCGGCGGCGGGGTGCCACACCCGCCGGTGTACGAGCTGCTGGGGTGGGAGAACAGGATAATACCCGACACGGAGGGCGATTTGGGGTTCGACGTGCACCCGAACGGGTGGAAGGTGGTGCTCACGCCGCGGGTGCCCACGATGGCGCAGAACGTGGTGCTGCCGACTTACGAGACGCTGATGAGGGACCTGCCGCCGCTGCCGGCCGCATACTCCAAGCCCGAGGACTTCGACTGGGCCATGCACCCGGGCGGCGCGACGATCCTGACGGGCGCGGAGAAGGCGCTGGGCATCAGCGCGGAGCACATGAGGGCCAGCTACGACACGTACATCAACCACGGGAACTCGAGCTCGGCGACCGTCTTCAGCGTGCTGGATCGGCTGAGGAGTAAGGAGATGGACGCGCTCGCGCCGGGTGGCGTGGTGAAGGATTATGTGGTCGGTTGTGCGTTCGGGCCCGGGATCACGGTCGAGATGTGCATGCTGAAGAGGAACCTCGGCGTGAGGGGAATATCCGGGCTGCAGACGCCGCCCGAGACAGAGAGCGAGGGAAGTAGCAGGAGCGACGATGGCGAGGAGGATCTGAGCAGGGCGACGGTGCCGCAGACGGAGAGGATAAGAGACGGAGCCAACCAGGGTGACGCATTTATTAGCGAGGCGTTGGCGGGCGTGGAGCTGGATTAGTTAGACCTTACAAGCTGTATATGGGACAATTTTTGTCGGTCGCGGAGAACGAGATTCATATCACGGTGTAAAGGCGTCTCGGTTGGTCATAAAGCTAGCTAGAAGCAGTGGTATCATGTGCGAGCGTATCTATCAGGCGAGAAATAATACCTGTCATCAAACCCTCCTCATTGCAGAGTGAGGCACCCCCATTACCACATCACATTCACCTCCGCGAGAACATAACATATGCCATAAGATGCGTCGTCGCGTATCCAAGACCCCGACTCAGCCGTAACGTCGAAACAAATTCCACCATCATCATCGAGTATGGCTTCCTCGTGTCTCGCCACGCCTTCTCCTTGGTCATTATAGGGCCCTCCCAGTAATCACATCTTAGCCCACTAGGCCTTCGTCTCCCCAGCGCCAACCGCCTCCAACGACTCGAGAACCTCCCCCTTCTTCAAGCCCAGCTGGCGGACATCGTAGCCGTGGCTCTCGAGGTACGCCCTGAACCTCGCGTCCTCGTACGTGATGGTGTCCTGCCCGATGTGCGGCAGGCAGAACAGCGCCAGCGCGGCGCTGAGCACGCACAGGCTCGAGCTGACGTAGAAGGGGTACTGCGCCTGCAGCTTGTCGTTGTCGCCGCCGGCGGCGATGATGTAGGGGAACACCCAGGTGCCGACGAAGGCGCCGATCTTGCCGACGGCGGCCGCGATGCCGTAGTACCGGCCGCGGACGCCCGTGGCGCACGTCTTGGCGGCGATGAGGCCGATGTTGTTGCCGGGACCTAGCTCGCCGAGGGCTAGGAAGATGCCGTAGACGACGGCGAAGGCGCCGACCCGGCCCGGCTGCGAGAGGGCGGCGTAGTCGCCGGCCATGATGAAGCCGACGACGGCCTGGAGAGTGACGCCCAGGGCGAGCGCGTAGCGGGGGCCGAGCCAGTCCGACACGGGGGCGCCGAGCATGGTGCCCGGGATGTAGAAGAGGTTGATGACCGTGTTCCAGCCGAAGACGGTGGTGAGGGGCGCTGCGCTGGAGTCGTAGATGTTGGCGAGGATGGTGGACGAGTAGATGCCGAAGGAGTAGGACGAGAAGTCGTAGATGAACCAGATCAGACTGACGACGCAGAGGCGGAGGCCGTAGAAGCGCAGAACGAGCATGTATGGCGTCTTGGCGTACTTCATGCTGTTGCGGGTGAACTCCTCGGGCTCCTTGAGGCGGAGCCGCAGGACGAAGAGGATGAGGGGGAAGACGACGCCGATGCCCAGGCTCGTGCGCCAGATGGTGCCGAAGTGCTCGTTATGGCAGGCTGCTGCTACGACATAAGGGACGAAAGCGCCGATAACGAAGCCCTGGTAGCAGTTAAGTAAGGTGCTCTCTACAGCAGGATCAGAGAGGCGGACTTACCCAGTCAATCATCGTGTTCGTGAACATGATGAACCACATGTTACGTGAACCCCTTTTCAGCTCGCCTGTCGACTCGGCGCAGCCCACTGAGCCCGCGGGATACTCGCCGCCTATTCCGATCCCGACCTGTTCGCGCGGCGTCAGCATTGGTATATAGGCTAGTCTAAGACTGAACAAGAAGATGACTTACAAAAAAGCGCCAAGCAGTCAAGATGTTAAACATGCCCACATCGTCGCCGTGATAGTACGAGCCGGCAGCAAGTGCAGTAAAGACTATCAAGATGACGGTCGAGACGAGGAGAGAATTGGTACGGGACCAGTGGTCGGACAGCCAGCCGAAGGCGAGCTGGCCGACGACAGTTCCGGCAAAGGCAATGTCGCCAACATATTTCTTGGCTGTCGAGGTGCTGTACGTCTTGCCGTATTGATAGCTGAGCACAGTCGATACGGAGCCGATGACCTGTGTCCGAGTTAGAGTCAGTTTTTGCTGCTACTCGGTACAAGTCCCACTAGTGAGTGCATATGAGTGCGAACTCACGTTGTTGATGTAGCCGTCTGAAAACAGACCTGCGCCGCAAGCTATGACTGGCAGGATAGCCTTTGAGAATGGCTGCACCGCCTCCAGACGTTCGCCCTCGATATGTTCGTCTTGTGACACATCATCCTGGCTCTTTTTCCTGCTGAAGAACTTCATGTTGCAGAGTGCGACGGAGCGGGCCGAAGCTTGCGTGAGAAGTATGTCTGACACGATTTATAGACGAAGGTACGAAGTCACAGCTCCAGAGCGGTCTCGGGAACACAAGAAGTCAACAGGGCCAGTCCAAAGCATCACCAAGTGTACCAAAGAATCTGGACAGAGTCAAAGTGCAATATTGGCGCAGAGAAGGGCGAGCAGCATGTGAAAGTGGGCAGAGGTAAATATTTAAGTGCAGGGTAGGTTGCTGCCAGCAGGATGCATCCATGCCTACCATGGAACCGAACCGCCTCCTCAATCGAGCAAACCAAAGGAGAGCCTGCTCTCGGCTTCCTTTCCAGCTCCAGCTTGAGCTATCTTACCTTAGTTGTAAACGAAGCGGGCCGACCAACCAGTGCTGCTTTCCCCGGCCCCGTGGGTGTCGGTCTTCCCATATTTGGGTAACGCAAGAGGGGGGGGGGGATATTGAGGGGAGAGCAACAAAAGCTTGAGCAGCAGGGGCCATGTTGGGCCGTCCTGACCCAGCCATGATCGATTCCCATACATTTCATTGGACGGAGAGGGAAGAACGATGTCACCAACTCTCAGAGCTCCAGATGCACCATCCCAGAGCTGCTCAACCCTGTCGATCTGCTGCGTGCCCATGTTTTCGGAATGCGAATCAGATGGCGCACGTCGTACAAGCTTCCCAAGCCCCGAGCCGAAAAGCTTGTATCATTGCGGGATTGCCAGCCCTCTCGAGGACAAAGCTAGAAGAGATAGAAGGACTCTGACACAATACATTTTCATGTGTTCGATCGATCTCGAACTGTGTCTACTGGGCACTTGAGCCAGAGTCGGGCATTTTTTTTTGTGCTTCCAAGGATTGCGCCAAGACTTAACGGTGGTCTCCAAGGTCCAGGTGACGTTGTGCTGCATGATAAGGCCGAACACACAAGCTTTTGGCGTTCGGCTCAAAGCGGTGCCGCCAGTGGCCCCTCTAAAAAGGCTCAGATCACCCAAGACGACGTCAACTGTCGCTGTAGCAGCTTTGATATCGATGTCAAAAGTCGATAGGAGCCCCCACATTGTTCGGTATGTCCTCGGTGTTATCTGATCTGCATGTCTTGAAATTGATAAAAGGTGAAGAGAATAGAAAACTGAGAGGCCATCGCAACTCTCCCGCGTTGTTCTGTGTTCGGTGAAGCCGATTCGACAATGACAAGAGCGGAAGGAGCGTTCCTGCAATGGTGGGGCCATCGGACCCCTCCACACCACCCCTGCTCGGAACCGCTTCGACGGCAGGACGGCATGGCAGCTTAGGAACCCACGCCGACTTCCAGCCGGATACCTTACCTCAACTGCCTTACCGATTAACACGCACCGACGACAGCCACGGCACCTCCCATTCGTTAGAGACGCCAGGCAAATGCAAGCATGGCCTTACCACAGTACAGTTCTCCTCATCAGTCGTGTCGTGTGCCACTATCAGTGCCCTACTTGAGCCTCTGCCGTGACGCAACCTGGAAGCGCTGACGGTGGACCGTCTTTCTGTCTGACAGTCTGACAAGTCCACCCCTGCATTTGGACATACAAGGTGGACATCTATGATGATGATTTCAAGGTGAAACCTCACATTTGGCTCCATACACTGCCGTCGTCGTACCACGTGCGTCGATTGTTTGATCGCGGCCTCCCCGTAGAAATGCCTACATATACGCGGCCCTTGCCTGAAGCTCTATCTGCATCGGTTATACGGCTTGACAGGTCTGGAGTCATTATACCCCAGCCTTCACCACACCGCGTCACCGAGGTTCTCTGCGGTGCTTGACCGCGCACCTGTCTGGCCTGGTCCTCCACCGTTTGACTTGGGGCATCCTATTCGCGTTGTCGATGGCGTCAAGTCCTCAAGCTGCCACATCCACCTTCGGGCGGCCTGTCCTCGAGTCTCCGCTGAGCACGAACATCCAATCCGTTTGGGCAGACTCGAAGTTCTCCAGGGCAGCTTGTCTTGTTGCGGAAGCCAGAGCACCACCCTGCCTCGTCCTTGCTCCCGCGAGTATACTCCGTCAAGACGGTTGCTGATATCTTTGCTCAGAGCCCAATCTCTGGGAGCATCCTTCGCGTCTCCTTAAGCCCCATCATACCTCTATATATGGTGCGTGCTCGCCAGACTGATCGCTTTCGTCTGGACGGTGGCCCGCAACTTTCGAGTGTTTGCGCTCTCGGCATGTCGTAAGTCAACTGGACCTTGGGCCACGAGTGTGGTCGCGTGATTCTCCTGTGTCTAGATTCCCGGTTCTGTTCACAGACGACGTCATACGAGATAAATGTGTAGGTCAACATGTATACCCATGTGGCTGCCTTCCTGCTCGCGAGGTGTTCGTGGTGTTTGCCTTGCGCCGTGGGTGTTCTGTCGGACTTGGAGGAAACGTAGTCTCTTTGCGTTGTTCCACTGTTGTTCTACTCTGGACACTGACCCAGGAACAAGAGTATGGGGCCGCATCCTCAAGCTCTCGTAACCATATACGTTATTGCGAGGAGTAGTACACATATCGGTCCTTCTGGCGCAGGGTCGCCGAGGCGTTTGTTCGATTCCATTCCCCAAGACATCCCTTCTACCGTCTGATTCTGGCGCCATCGCTGCTTGTTGGCTCCTGAACAACTCGCATACACCACGCTATCTAACGATAGCAATACTCGCCACATTCTCATGCATCCGCACCCTAACCTTGACAGGTGCCACAGGCTCGAGGATATGCACCGGCAGGACGCCGTCATTCTTCCTCGGAATCGCGATCCTCCCACTGCCATCGGCAGCCTCGATATCAAAAGTAAGGACAATCACCGCCACAAATGCCAGGATCTCGTTGATGGCAAAGTGCCGGCCAGGACATAGCGTCTTGCCGCCACCGAACGCCCGAAAGGCAGCCGGATGCACGCCACCTGACAAAGCCTGCTGAACCTGTGGTCTCCCGTCGCCCTCTTCCCCATGAACATCTCCGTTCATCGTCTGAGGAGGCTTCAAAAACCGCTTGTGGTTAAACACGTCCACATCTTCGCCCCATATTCCCCGGTCAGCATGTATAACACCGCCGGCAATCTGCACCACGCTCCCGGCTTTGAGCATGTACTGTCCACCCGCCAATTCGGTATCCGTCTTGACAAGCCGGACTGAATAGTTGTCCGACCCAAGACGGAGACACTCCCTCACCACTGCCAACAGCGTTGGACACGTCGTCCTCAGTTTCTCAAGACTAAGCTCCCCGTCATCCACACATCGGCCAATCTCATCCCTCACCTCGTCAACCAGATCTTCTCTCGCGAAAATCTGCAACACAGTCCAAAAGGTCGTGGTGGCCGTGTTCACAATCCCCGCAAACAGAAAGCTGAGCTCGCTCCGCGCCGCCGCCTCAATACTGAACCCGTGCTCTCTCGCGATCCTGAGCCTCTCCCTGATGATGTCGGGTACGTCGTCCGCTTCGTGTCGGCCAGCCCGGATCCAGCCCTCGAACGCAGCAACCAGCTTCTCACGCCCGCTGTACGCCTTCCGCGCCGTCAGCCGCGGGAACACCCCCGCCAGCAGCCCGCCTAGACCGTGGTCAAAGTCCCAGAAAGCGTCCTCCAGATCCGGGGACGAGGCGAGAGGATTGCTCTCCCCGTAAAGCAGGCGCCCCGTGCCCCGGGCGACGAACCGGCGTATCCAGACCAGAAGATCGGCTACTTCCTCTCCGCCGCCGGTGCCTGACAACTGTTCAGAACGGGCCTCGACGTGCCGCACCACCTGGTCCCCGAGCTCCCGCGCCGCGGCGAGACTCAACCTCTCCAAGTCCCGCCCAGGGCCGAGATAGGCGTACACCATGTCGTGCATATCCGTCAGGAACCCGCCGGGCTCGTCGATGCGCCGCGACACAATCTCCACGGTCACCGGGTCGAGCCCGAGCACGCGGCGGGTGATATCCGGCACCAGCGGCGTGAAGGAGAGCGTCCTCGACGCCCGTTGCACGGCGGCCGCCAGGCTGGGGTCGGCGACGATGTACAGCCGCGAGAATGGCACGGGTAGGGTGAAGATGGGGAGGTGCCGGTTGCGCAGGCCCAGCTGCTTGAGGTAGCGCCCGCCCTGCAGGGCCATGCCGACCAGTGGGCCCGCGAAGGGGAGCCGTGAGGGCAGGATAGGTGGCTCATTGGGGTGACGGGGGATGGTCTGCAGGCGGTACAGGACCAAGTAGACCACGAGGATAATGCCAACGAGCTGAAAAAGTAATACATCCATGGTTCGGAAGAGGCCTCTATCGCATCCCCTGTGTGTTAGTCGTCAATTCTCTTCAAGTCGAAGAAAAGTTCACCACTCCCAAGACCCCGGCATCTTTGCCTTGCCCCTATCCGCCTCGACTTCCTTCTCCCGCACGACTACGACCTCCTCCTCGCCGCCCTTGCCCTCCCACTTGACCCAACACTCCTTCCAGACCCTCAGCTCCTCGGCATAGTTATCCATGACGCAGGGGTGGCAGCTACTCCCGCAACAGTCTCCTGGCGCCGGCTTCACCGGCCGGTCGGGACATGTCGCCTTTGCGATGAGCTCTCGTTCCCGCACCGGCGCCAGGCGGGTCTTGAGGAGCTTGACGAGGGTTGGGGAGCGGTCGCGCGGGTTGAAGGGGGGTTTCTTGTCCGAGTCCTCCGCGGCCATGGTCAAGAAGCAAAGTGATTTGATTGTATACAGAAGTTGAATGCACGAGTGCCTGGCTGAGGGAAGAATTGTGGTTTGTAGAAGAGATTATCGTGCTTTACTTACCGTACTGAGCTGTGCTAGTCCAATAGTACTTCCCGAAATCGCCCGAAGTCGGCCTTGTATTGTGGAAAACAGCGGTAAAACATATAATACCGCTTCATTTGCTAAGATATCGAAAGCTACGGGGCACGGACGTCGGCAGTAGGGGGAAACACGGCGATGATGGACATCATACGCGGCGCCTACAAGAGAAGGAAACAATAGATAGAATCTCAGTAGTAGATTTATCAATACGTGTCCTCTCCCCGGAAACTCACCGCCACCCAACCCCGGATTTATGCAGAATAGTGTCAGAGCGTGGCATAGGGGGTTTCCGAATCAAGACAGGCGAGGTCGCATCAAATCACCAGCGAATCAAATTGGCTGATTGAGAGCCGAGGAATCTCATTCGCCGCAAGGAAAGATATCCCGTCTGTTGCATCGGGATTCTGACATGCGTCTCTTGGGTTCCAGTTGGAGATGTCAGCATCAGCGAAGTCTGTCAGCATCAGAGAATCCTGTCAGCGTTATGTCGCGTATAAGTAGCGAGAGTCTGCACTGCAGCTTGCGGTTCATTGAACCCTGCCTAGCGATGTGGTTGTCGACAAGCGGAAGACCAGACAGATTAGACGAACGCGTAACAACACATTCTTGAAAACCTCTCCAATGTCGCTTTGGTATTGACTGGTTTCATCCGGAATAGCTATATACGCACACAGATATCCCTTGGTGCTGATAAAAGATCCTGAAACGTTCAGAAAAGCAAAAGACCGAAGGTCAGCCAACGAATTGGATATGCAAGATGTTTACAACTGAGATTCCAGCCTCTGACCGAATATAGAATCCAATCTGTGCCGGCTGGCATAATCAAGAAGAGCCTATCCAAGAAACGTCGTGAAGCTCCCTAGCGAGCCGGACCATATGATATCATGCAACTTCACGGCTACATAAGCCTACTTCTTGTGGAATGCCTTCACCTTCTCAATCTCGTCGAAGCTGCCCATGAAAATGCCCGACTTGTCATGGATGTTTTCCGGTACCACTTCGAGCATGCGCTCCATCTTGCTGTTAACCGCCTGGCCGCCGGCTAGAGAGAAACGAGTCAGCACACCATTACCATCGCGCGCTTGTGTGTGCGGAATCAAACTCACCATTCTCAAACACCATGGCCATGGGCGCGCACTCGTACAGAATCCGCAGCTTGCCCTTGGGGCTCTTCTTGTCGGCGGGATAGGCAAAGATGCCTCCGTACAGCAGCGTCCGGTACGCGTCGGCGACCATGCTGCCGATGTAGCGCGCGCTGTAGGGCTTCCCGCTGTCCGGCTGGAGCTGCTTGAGCGACTCGAAGTACTCCTTGACCGGGTCCTCCCAGTACAGCGAGTTGCCCTCGTTGACCGAGTAGATGGCCCGCTTGCGGGGCAGGCGCATGTTGGGGTGGGTCAGGATGAACTCGCCGACGCCGTTGTCGAGGGTGAAGCCGTTGACGGTGCCGCCCTTCATGGTGATGACGAGCTGCGCCGAGGCGCCGTACATGGTGAAGCCGGCGGCGACGAGCTCGGTGCCGGGCTTGAGGATGTCCTCGGGCGTGCCCTGGGACCCCTCGGCCAGCTTGTGGATGGCGAAGATGGTGCCGACCGACACGCCGGCGTCGAGGTTGGACGAGCCGTCGATCGGGTCGCAGGCCACGGCGTACCGCGCCTGGGTGGCGTCCTTGAAGTAGATGACGTTCTCCTCCTCTTCCGACACTAGCAGGGCGCACTTGCCGCTCGACCGCATGGCGTTAATAAACAGATCGTTGGAAATGACATCGAGCTTCTTCTGGTCGTCGCCGGTCGTGTTTGACGAGCCGGCAAGGCCGGTCAGGTTTATTAGTGTGGCGCGGCGGATGTAGTAGGCGATCGACTTGAAGGAGAATTGCAGGGCGTGGAATAGGAGCCTGCGAAGTTCATTGGTCAGCCATTGGAGCATGTCGCAGGAAGGGACGCGAGCTTACGTGAAATCTCCGGTGGCCTCCTTGTGCTTAGATTGCTCCTCGGTGAGGAACCGTGTCAGGGTGATAATGTTATAGTTCACCTGCTCCATCTCCGGCTGCTTGACCTGGCCGCCATTGTCGTCGCCATTGAGTGGTAAGACCATCGTGACTGTTTTTTTGTTGGAAGCTAAAAACAAATATAGGTATATAGGGTCGAAAAGGTAGAGATGTGACGGTTGGTCTGCGTAATAGACACGTCGACTCCGTATGCTAATAGTATAGACTTTTGAACCGTTCCGACTTACACGGGGGGGAGCGGCCGGGAGGAAGCTTTCGGTCTGGATAATGGCGGGGTTATCGGTTATCGTGAATTCCTCGGCAGCGGATCTGTCGACCGAGAAATGACGTTGCGAAGCACCGGCAAGTGGGATATACAATAATGAGCCGCAATTGAAGTCGTTCCTGGACTTAGTAACACTGGACCTGAAGGTTTAGGATGGAAAGTGAGGACACGAGACAGGAAGAGGAGAGAATCACAATGACGACAAGCAGAGAGTAAGAAACAGGACGGCGGCCAGCTTATCTAGCGACCCGGAGACCGTCCGTACCCACTGGCGGCCCAATAGGGACCGTATCTAGTATGTAATTGCCCAGACTGTTCCAGGTCTGCTCTATAATCGGAGCTTCTAGCTGGGATAATCCATCAGTCAAGTGTCGAGAAGCGGATATGTACCTGACATGTTCGACCCTGGTGATGGCTTTCCGGATGCTCTTGTGCCCCTCACCCCACCATTTAGGGGCCGGCATAGCACGGATATCGCGTAGATCCGGAAGAGACTTCGCACTCCATAAGCGCGATTCTGCATGATCTGGCTGTCTGGATGCGCAAAGGTACAGGCTGGAAGAATTCCGGCCGAGGGGAAGTGCCTGTTGATACAGCGTGTCGAGGACAAAGAGGATTTCCCGGGATGGAGACAAACGAAGAACGACCCCGCTGACCCGACCCATGGAATAATGGATCCGGCACTTCAGCGACAACCTCTCTTTCCAACTTCGTCGACTGCTCCAATTGGCTTCCCTGCCCAATTACATACTTCGTATTAGAGTTAAAAGGGTACTCAGCTTGAAGCTCAGATGACTTGGAAGCGTGACCAGCGACATAGCGCGGCGTTATGAAGTGTAGACTGGAGAACCTTTTGAGAAGATATGCAGCTCGGGAAAGCAGTAGCGAGCTGTGGGCCTTCAATAGCCGAACCCTAACCCTAAGATCTGCATTTTTGAAACCTGAGAAATGAGGCATTAGAGCCTTAGTCATCAACGTGATAAGCTGATGTCCCCACGGGGTAAGCATGCGCACCGCCGGGGGCTGTCAGACCTCGGCATGTGCTCCTGCTCAACCGAGCGACGTCCAATGCTCCCTTATTCAAACACGTCCATCTTTTGTGTCGCGACTGTTGTACTCTGGATATCAACTTGATCTTGGCATCATCTCACTTCTCCTTATCAACCACCACCGGTGCCAATTAGCAGTGCATCTGCATCACACCTAGCTACTCCTTAATCAACCCACACACAGTCTCCCGGGAGCTCCGCCGCAAAGGTGCCAACAGCAAACATGGTCGCCGACGCCGTCATCTACCACCCCTCCGTGTCGCACTACCTCAAATTCGTCGCCACGACCGTCGGCCGCGACAAGCTCCTCCGCACAATCCAGTACTTCGCCCGCTTCTACGCCTGGTACCTGTTCCGCACCAATGCTCTCCCTACGCAGATCGCGCCCTGGGAGGCCGTCAAGAAGCAGTTCGGCCTCGTGCGCAAGGTGATGCGCATGGGCAAGAACGTCGAGCACCTCCGCGCCGCCGCCGTGGCCGCCGACGCCAAGACCATGGACCCCGTGCTGCGGTACGCCACAGTCGGCCGCCAGCTGGGCTACGCGGGTTACCTGACGCTCGACCTCGCCACCGTCCTCGATGCGGCCGGCATCCGGAAGAGCGCGAGCGCCAAGAAGTTCCAGCGCGAGGCGTACCGGTTCTGGGCCTGGGGCTTGGTGTGCAGCGTGGTCGCGCAGACGTATACGCTGTACCGGCTGCGCGAGCGTGAGGCCAAGGTCGACCGTAAGGAGGGTGAGGGGGTTGTTGAGAGTAAGAGGATAGTGCTGTAAGTGGCTCGCAGATGATGTCTTTGTTTCCGATCATTTTGTGCACGGCTTGCTAACTTGCGAACAGGGAGCGCGCCGCCAGCAGACTGCAGCTGACGTCGGATCTGTGCGATTTGACTGTGCCGCTGTCCGCCCTCGGCTGGGCTAACCTCGACGACGGTGTCGTTGGTCTTGCCGGGACAGTCAGCAGTTTGATCGGCCTCTATTCGCAATGGAAGAAGACGGCTTGAGGAGAAGAAAATCAGGTGATGCTAAGGGGTTGTCGTTACAGTGTCTTGTGTACTGGTATGTTGCGTGCGTATCAAGGGGACCACCGAATCGAAACTCTGCCGAACATTGATGAGAGAGGCATAAACACGCTAGATTCCACGCTCTCCTGGCGGCTTATTGCAGGCGTCGTGTTGTGCCTTCAGGTTATATATAGTGAACTCGACAGGTATATTTTAAGGCGATGTCTATTCACACCTCTAATCCAGTATCTAACAGTGCAGTACTAGTAGAATAAGTCTAGGTAGTAAGATGAGGTGGCTAAGCTCCCACATACTTACTACGACCGTACGATGAGATATGATATGTGGTCTTGCTCCACAAACTCACAAGAGCGGCCGAGAAGATGCATCACTCCAGCTGATGATCAGCTGAGTGCCCGACCCGACCAGGGGCTCATCGAAGTATTCCCCAAACTGCCGCTGTGGCTGTCTCATCGGGGATACTATAGCCAGAGCAGCTTCTTCGGTGTCTTGACCTTCTTTGAAAATTATGGTATCTGCCAGTCTTCAGGTCCTTGTCACATTCTGTTATTGCCATTGCCCAGGAAATCATACAATGCCCCAACGCACATGCCATCATGCGACCCCATTGCTGACGCCGTTTGCCAGACATCTTTCCTGGTTGATCTCCTTAGTGATCTGGGGGAGAACTCCAAGGGCGGCAGCCACCAGTCCAAGGATCGGGGGCGAGGGAAGAAGCGGCTGGCTGATGTACTCCGGATGGTATTGTACGCCGACAAACCAGGGGTGGTCCTTAAGCTCTATGATCTCCATGCGCCTGCCAGTCTCGTCCTTGCCGATGAATGAGAGGCCAGCCTTCTCAAGCTCGTCAACGTAGTCTGGGTTAACCTCGTAACGGTGGCGGTGACGCTCCTCCACCGTGGTTGCTTCGCCGTACAGGGCCCGGAGCTTGCTCTTCTCGCTACCAGGCTGGAAGTACGTGGTCCGGAGACCGAGTCGCATCGTGCCGCCCTTGGTCTCTTTAGAGCCCTCGGGCATGAAGATGACGACGGGGTGCTCGGCGTTCTCGCTGAACTCCTCGGAAGTGGCACCGGTGTATCCGCACACGTTGCGCGCGAACTCACAAACGGCCAACTGCATGCCGAAGCAGATGCCTAGGAAGGGGGTGTTATGTTCGCGCGCCCACCGCGTGGCCTGAATCATTCCCTCCGAAGCCCTCTCGCCGAAGCCGCCAGGGACGACTATTCCGGCCGCTGAGCACATGTCGTGCCACGCCTTGTGGTATTTGGCAGGATCGGCCTGCCGGGTTGAATCTTCCAGATGCTCGGAATCGACCCAGATCAGGTTCAGCTTGCGCTTACACCGTATAGCCGCGTGCTCCAGCGATTTGTTGAGAGAAAGGTAGCTGTCGGCAAGCTCAACGTACTTGCCAACCAGGGCAATATCGACTTTCTCTGTGTAGGTCTGCGAGATGTTTGTCTTCCAGTTCTGCCACATCTCTGCCCCTTTCCTGATCTGGGCTGGCTCTGGTGTGATTTTGTCTAGCATCAGGGCCTGGCGCAGGACATTGGGAAGGCCTTGCTCTTCGAGCAGAAGAGGCACCTGGTACACAGTAGGCATGTCCCTGACGGCAATCACCTGCTCACGCTCGACCTGGCAGTGAAGGGCGATTTTGTTGATAGTGGCTTGCTCGAGGGGACGCTCGCAACGACACGCAATCTGTCAAGAATGTCAGCCGAAAGACTGACAAGGCCGTAGGCAGGTTCCGGCACTTACCAAGTCTGGAATGAGACCGGCACTACGTATGCTCTTGACAGCGTGTTGGGTCGGCTTTGTCTTTTGCTCGCCGTTGATAACGGGAACATATGAGACCTGGATGTTGACGAAATGGCCCTTGCCGCACTTGTGCCGGAGCTGTGTAAGTGCTTCAACGAACGGCATGTTCTCGATATCGCCAATGGTGCCGCCCTGTCAGACGAAGTATTAGAGGAAGTACACGGGGCCAGTACATGGGTGAGGGTATATACCAATTCAACTGGGGGGGAGTCAGCACATGGGTGGTCTAGCTTACAGCCAAGGGAGGCGAAGTGACATACCAATGCAAACATCAGGCTCCATGCCCGACTCGTCAATAGGGATTCTGGAGACGCGCTCAATCCATTCCTGGATGAGGTTCGTAACATGAGGAACCACCTGGACGGTACGGCCCAAGTAGTCTCCGCGGCGCTCTTTCAGACCAACTTCCATGTTGATCTTTCCGGTTGTAATGTTGTGGTCTCGGGTGAGGTTGATACCCAGATACCTTTGGTAATGCCCAAGGTCCAGATCACATTCGCCGCTACAACCTCAAAGAGTCAGAGAAAGCGTTTCAGGGAGTATGAGAAGGACAAGAAAGCAGTGCTGAGGCTGCATACCCGTCATCCAGAACGAAGCACTCTCCGTGATCCTTGGGGTTCATAGTTCCGGCATCGATATTCAGGTACGGATCTATCTTCTGCGGGGGGCCATTAGATTCGGGTGCTGATCCTCAGCTCGGGGCGAGGTCGGGTGAATGATGCTTACAATGCATGTAACACGGAGTCCGAGAGTCTTGAGGAGCTACAGAGACTGTTAGCGTCCAGTACCTTCATAGAGCAGAGGAGTTATGCATACCAGGCCAGTGGACGAGGCAATGATGCCCTTTCCAACGCCTAGCGCATGATTAGCGAATGTCAAATCGTATATGCGCCATGGTCAAGTACCAGAGATAACTCCGCCCGAGACGAGTATGTACCGCATCTTGACAGGATCGTTCGTGTTGCGCTCGGCCAGGGACGAGAATAGGTTGATGGCGAGCGAAAGGTTGAAATTTGGCTTGTGTCGACCGCGTCGCAACACGACTTATCGGGAAACTTTTTTTTTTTCTTTAAGACATCCTTAGGTAATCCACGTGGGGAATCAATAGGCCCACACTTTTGAGTCATGGACCGTGGCGGCGGAGCCGACTATTGAAGGTCACGTGCGTAAAGCTTCTGTCACTGAGCAGGACCAGAAGACCTTATCCTCCACTTCCAATGGCCACAGCACAGCAAAAAGCAACCCGGTGTTCCAGTATCGATATCTATGCATTGGCTGTACTTCGTATGTGATAGAAGGAAGCCAGAGAACAATCGTCTGGGTTGACCTCCGTCTTTCAAGTTGTGGCTATTCGTGCCGTCCTCCACCAGCTATCGCCTCCCTCCAACTCCGGCGGTATATACTGGAAAGAGGTTTATTCACAAGTATAACACTTTCGGGCGTGGTGTCAAGGTCTACGGTAGTCCAAATGCTTCTTATTCAAAATGCCTTCTTAACGGATGCTGTGCCGAACCTGTTCGGAGACCCTGTCTTCGTCTTCATTGCTGTCAGGAAAGCACCGCCGGAATTTCACCCGATTAATCGATTCGATCACTGAGCTTTCCTTATGACATAAGGATCTCATTGCTTATTCATGTCATCCAAAGGGAGCCGTTTTGCTGGTGCCTGGGCGCCACGAATCATAGTGTGATCGTGGAGCAAGACATCAACATCAACCCTGATATCGCCGCCAATGCAGCACCTGGAATAGGTGCAACCCACAAGACTATAATCCCAGAACTGGTATAAACACGGTTGAGGATTGCCGGTGACGCAAGCTGCTGATCTGATCCTATGACTGTATGAGTGCATGAGGTCGGCATCGAGATGTCAACTGGCATCTTGCTTGCCGCATTCAAGCCGTATTTCTTCAAGCCCGGGAAGCGCATGTTCGCTTCCTTAGAAGAGCGTTCAGTATGAGATATTTGGAACAATCAAGTCCACCCAGACACGTTTGCAGGTCTCTGCTTTGTTGTCACAGGCTCCGCCGCTATGCCGAATGCCTTCACACCCATGATGGCCTGCCCTTGCATTAGGCACCAGAATAAGGACCAAACAAACCGTCAACGGATACGAACTAGCCCAGTAGTTAGAGTTTGATGTGCTAAGCCAGCGGGACGTCCTTGCCGGCTAGTGCTCAATGTGGATGGCCTCTGCGAGACTGGATATGGGATGATGCTCGTCGACTTCCATGAGAGGGAAGGATGGAGAGATATTACCTGCAGAACAGCACTCTGTTTACGAGAATACTCTCCTGAGACCATGCCCAAGCTTGGCTGCGCCAGACTCACCGTTATAAAAGATCCGATCCCCAGCACGGAAAGCCTCCTCCTCTTTTGTCTGTTAATCGGAACATCTCAAAAGCCACTATCTTCTCCCATCTCTTTCCAACAAGAAGAATGTCAAGTCCCTCGTCCCCAGCAGAGCAGTCCCAGCGACCCCTGAACCCGGAGATGGTCTACCGACCACTCACCCCGCGCTCGACCGACCAGCTCCTCGATAACGACGATGATAATGACCCTCCAAGCTACAAGTTCCGTATCAGCATCATCCCCATTCTGCGAGTCCTTGTTGTCGTCATCGGCTTCATCGACTGGATCTTCTTTGCCGAGCGCATGCATGTGGCTGACGTCTTCATGGTCCTTATCTTTGTCGAGCTCCTCTTCCTCCTCATCTGGTCGCTATTTCTTATCGCGTACAAGAGATCCGTCTTCAAGCATCTGTGTCCTTGTGGCGGAGGAATTTCCTGCCAGATCGGTCCCTTGCGCTGTATCCTCGGTTACCCCGAAGACGCCGGCGACGGAGATGAGCCACCTAAGAAGAGAAAGCCACTCCGGCTGTCATGGATCGTCGACTTGTACTTTGCTATCACCTTGCTGGTGTTCTCTGTAGTTTCGAATAGCTGGGAGTGGGACAACCTTTGGAGATACTACCCGCACATCGTGGTTCTACTCTGTTTTGTCATGTAAGTCTGCAGCTATACACCACGTCCGCGTCGGGAGGTACTGATATGCCCCAGCTCGTTCGAGTTCATCATCGCGGCTGTCACACTCCTGAGCATCGTCTTGAAGGCCAAGTCGGTGGCCATTATCATCTACGCCGACCAGCCAGAATCCACCGGCCCGAGCTACCGCATTCGGCTTCCGCAGGAGGAGGGTGTTCGGGCACTGCGTGGACAGCAGATCTCTGTTGCCGCGTGATTTCGCATTGACCAACGGAATTGGAAACCGTGTACAGAGCGTGCTTCCATGGAAAATTCACCCCCCGCTGCGGTCTCGAGCGTTGGAGGGAAGTGGCAGGAGTGACGTCTTCTCTGATATGATATGTACCGCAAAGAGATCTAGGGACAAAGAGCGGTGTCTGCATGAAGAGCAGCGCTTAAAGGAGGTAGGTCTCGCTTGCATTGGGACAGAGCGCGGCAGAAACGCCCCTCAGGGATAAGGAAGCTATTGTTAGTGAAGAATGTAGAGCATGTATCTCAGTATAGTTTGAACATAACCATCACCGAGTATCCTCTCCGGCACTCATGATATGCATACATGCCCGTCGAAACAGTAGCAAAAGAGTCCCTTCCGGATAGAACTCAAACATGAGCCAGTAAACCGATCAAAACACAGCGATCCCCTATCCACGGGCTGGGGACGCGCGTCTCCTGCCCCGTTTTGAGTCTCGAGAAGGCAAATTCAGTGCTGCCTAATGCAACCCCCACCACGGATACAGCATCCTACTCCCGGTTGGAAATCAACAGACTTCTTCTCCTTCTCTGAGTTCCCAGATAGGCCTACCTATGTCGACCGATGTCGTACCTTCTTTGTCGTACCCGGCCTTGGCAGCATCCACGGCTCCGCTGCTCTTGCCCATCCAGCCAGGGTGACCATCAGGAACCACCTACTCAACCCGCTCAAACCTCAGAAACAACCTCTCCTTCGCCGGCCGGCTCGTATACCCATCGGTCTGCTCAGCAAGGCCATCATCATTGACCACATGAGTCGTGTAATTCGAATAAATAGCCGCAACAATGAGTTTCATCTCTGTTTACAGTCAGCATACGCACATCTAACACCATCCTCCCCCTTAACCAGAGGAAACCGCCGATCAACTCACCATGCATAGCAAAGTTACTCCCAATACACATCCTCCCACCGCTCGAGAACGCCCAGAAAGCCCTGTTCCTCTCCTTCCTCTCCTCCTCGGAAGCGGCGCCCGGCAGCCAGCGCGTGTGGTCCCACTCCTCGGGGGCCGGGAACACGCGCTCGTCCCGGTGCAGCGTGTACGCCATCGCCGCGATCCGCACTCCGCCGGGGACGGCATATCCCGCTAGGTTGCACCCCTTGTCAGGCGTCACCCTCGGCTGCGCGCCGGGGATGGGCGCGTGGAGGCGGAGGGTCTCCATCACGACTGCGTGTAACAGGGGTAGAGCGTCGAGCGCTTTCGGGTCCGGGAGGGAGGGTGTGCTAGACGTGGCGAGTCTGGGGTTCGGGTCGAGGGATAGCAGCTCTTCGCGCAGTTTCGTCTGGAGCGGCAGAGATTGGGACAGACGCCAGGTCAGGTAGGTGAGCGTCACGCCGGCCGTTTCCTGGCCCGCTAGAACGTGGTCGAAGAGCTCTGATGTCATCGCGAAAGGCTTGCGCCGGAGGAAGTTGTCGTACAGGGGCGAGCTGCGCTGGTACGCGGCCTCCTTGGCCGCGCCGTCAGAGAGGGCCCACAAGACGGGGGGCTGGTCGATCAGGGGAAAAGTTGACCACTTCCACCCGCCTATCAGCATAGGAATGCAGATGTCCCTGAACCACTTCTCCAGCTCGGCGTTGGCATCGTCCACGAACCTGGGACAGAGGGGAATGCCCACTTGCCGGCAGATCTTGGTCAGAAAAGGCAGCTCCTGGTCGTAGAGGCCGTAGTTGTTGCGCGACTTGTACAGCTCGAGCCAGTGCTCACGGTACGCTGCGCGCTGCAGAAAGTTGGTGCCCTTCTCGAGACCGAAGATGTAGCATGAGATGAAGTCCATGGCCGCGGCGAGGAAGATGGAGTGCACATCTATGCCGTGAGGGTCCAAGGCGTCGGCCGTGGACGCCTCAATGATCGGGAGGAGACGGGCAAAGAGAATGGAGTGGGCTTGCAAAGCTGCTGTGGTGGAGGATTGGATGTACGACTTGGAATAGACATGGGAGATCAGGTATTTCCTGCGGGCGTGCTCGCGTGCTGGGCGGCATGAGAACATACAGGGAACTCTGTCTCATGAATAAGCAGCGTTCTTCCTACAGATCGAGGTCTATGTGGAAGAACTGACCCAAAGTTGTCGAAGACAGAATACCAGCTGGGCTTGTCGAAGCCGCCCTGGTATACGGTCCGAACGCAATCAACACCGTCGATGCTCAGCTCATTCGGAGCAACCCGTACGACCGGGCCGAGCCGCTGATGTGCCGCCCTGAGAGTCCGGTTCTCTCGGTTGTTGAAACGGATGGAGAGTGCCCAGAGACGGGAATAAGGGGCCGACCAGTGGGCATTGGGAATCTTGGCCAGTGGAGAGATCAAAGAAGGGTGGATGATCAAGTAGTAACTGAGAAGGATGACGACAACAGCTGCCAAGACCGGAGTCATGCCGTCGTCGCTGGAGAATGTCATGGCCGCAAAGACCTCTTTCTTTTCCCAGAGTGGTAGAGCGACTTACACGCCTTACCGTCCTGTGTGAAGTCTGTCACCGAGCAATCACTTCATTCGAGAGGTCGACAATGCAGCCGCGAATTTTTGCGGGTTGTTTGTCCACGATTAGAGGAAGATGATTTGGCTTTTGTGGCCCAAACACGATTATCCATCCCACTCAGTGCCGTTCTTAGAACTTTGCCGCTGCACAACCATCAAAAGCGGCCTGCGATTTAGAACGACTGTCCTACCACCACACATTCCTTTTTACTCTTGTATAATTGTTTTCTCAGTTCTGACAATATTCCTTCTGAGTATTGGAGGCCGCAGAATCCCTCAGCAGAAGCGGAATCGCCGTTTGGAGGTGAGTCAAACATACGGCTGATCCTTCTGGCTGTTTTTCGCCCGAGTCATCAGCTGGGGAGTCATCTTGCTCAGGAAGAACAACCTGTACTGACTGTCTGTATAGCTCAGCAACGCCGTATTCACATATATGAATCGGTTAGCGATCTAGGACTGCCGTTTGTGGGCCTGTTGTTCAGTATTCAGCGCTCAGCAATCACCAAATCAGTTCACACCCACCAGCTATCTCACCCATCCTAGCCTTTTGACAATGGCAGACTCTGGAGAGCCGACGGCCCCGTCTCTGGAACGTCTTCCCGATGAGATACTGCTCCATATTGCGGACAACTTGGAGAGCGCCCGTGATATGCGTTCTCTGGCCTTGACGTCGACGAAACTCCAGCGTTGTGTTGATAGCTCGACAGCCTGGCAGGACTTCGTCCGAACCAAGTTCCCCTTCACAAACATCCCACCACAGTCTGGAAATCGCAACTGGAAAGCTCTCGCAGATTCGCTGACATACCAGTCGAGATGCTGGGACCGTCGATCTATTCGCTTCACGGGCATGCTTTCGGGTCGAGATCCCCCGAGAAGAGGTATGGCCTTTCAGCCCGTCGTTGATGTCGATTTCGATTTCGATTTGCGCCGAGAGACTGTCGTTTGGGGAGCCGGTGAGGATATCGTCGCCCGGTATCGCGAGCAGACAGGGGGTACGCAAGCGCAGCAGACCAACTCTTCGTGGCGCCGGCTACTCGGGGCTGAACAGGGGCTCCGGCCTGGCCCTGACGATGTCAGCACCATAGACATCGTCAAACTGTCACATATGACTGGCCCGGCGATCTTAACGGGACGGCAGAACGGAAACCTCTCTCTCCTCTCCGCCGGATCGCCTGCTTCATTTGGCCAACATCTGGCCAACCTAGACCCGTCTCATGCGAGCGCACCCATCAAGGGGGCAGCTGGCGCCCGACGACTGACCCAGAACTCGATAATGTCAGTTGATGTCCTCAACGACAACAATAAAGGTCTTGTGGCTGCCTGTACCAACCTCGGCGTCACCATCTACCGTCTGCCGACAGAAAACGACACGACAGCTATTCCTCCTATCGAGCTGTATGATGTGTCAGCAGACACTGCAGAGAAGGTGTTTAACGCCAAGTGGATGGGAGGAACAGATCTACTTGCTCTTGCATTTCGTGGAGACAACGATCCTCTGCGATATCTGGCCGTTACACCAACTGGCTGGAGAGTAGAGGCCGCAGCCAAGAATGCTCGAGTAATAGAGGAGTTTGAATTGCGACCGAATTTTTGGATACTCCCCAGCTCGCTGCAACCGGTTCGACGATATCCTGGAATGACTGGCCCGACACCTTTGCTTCTAAGCTCGTGGGGGGACACAACTGTTCGGTAGGTCTCCAGTTCCTCCATCTTAGTAGAACCCGCTAACCCCGTCTAGTCTGCAGGACATTCGCACCCCTTCGCCCTTTGACGTTGTCTACCAAGACAACGTCCAGCCTACCTCCGAGATGGGCAACCTGTTGATAGACGGTGCTGATCGCTTCATCGCAGGAGACATGCAGGGGGTCGGCATTAAGATCTTTGACTTCCGATGGCCCAAGGCATATTACCACACCACTGGTCTGCCATGTGGCAGCGAGCACCCATTTCGAAGAGTCGAACAGCGCTTCATTCCTCCCCCGGTCGACAAAACCCTCGGCCGTGCTTGTTGCGATCACCTCCAAGGTCTGCGCTGCCGCTGGCACGAACTCTCTCGGGAAGTGTACTATCGCCCTAACGCGTATTTCATGCTGTCCGAGTCCCTTCGCGACTGCATGCGTTGGGCCGGTCCGAGGCGTGTCACATCCCTGGCCAAAGCGAGCGATGTCTCACCCAACTTCTACATCGGCGTCGGTGGTGCCGTGATCGAAGCCAACCTGGGACCCATCCGCACGGAGGTGTTCGACACGAGCCTCGGCTTTCCGGATCCCACGCCGGACAGCCAGTCGCAGACAAATGGCTACAACTACCGGCCCTTGCCGGCGATGATGATGGAGGTCGGTGATGGTCTGCGTACACAACGCAATGATGTTAACATCAGGTTTCCGAGGGTGCACCCTTACTGGAGGCCAGAGACATGCCTGAACGAAGTCGACCCGATGCTCAGGGCGAGACACCGCCTCGACGAGTCATTCCAGAAAATAGAGGATTTCGGCGAGCAAGTGGAGTGAGATGATCTCTCGTCGAAAAATGAATCCAGTCTCATGAGTGCAGCGCCTTTGCCGTATGCGTGGCTGCGTTAGAATAGGGATGGTGGGCATGTTTCGAAAAAACTTGAGGGGCCGGAAACTCGAGTATAATCTCGCCATCCAAGGTGTCTGTCCTCAGCATCAATGCGACATGAAACTAGATGACCGGCAAGTCATCCGGATGTGCGTCAGGAGGTAGCATAACAGACAGCATGGATAGAGAATATCAAGCTTCATCAGACATATGTCCTCTCAACCGACTGTTCAAAAAAGTAATGTGATAAAGGCTACCTGTGCTTCCGTCAACTCCCATATGAAATAGACCCTGACCTCCATGTCCTTCCGATTGTAACGGAAAGCCTTGATAAATTAACAAAGCATGCGAACCCATCACTGATCATCATCCTCCCCATCCGCATCCTCCATGTCAACATCCCCAACAACCCCATTCTCCTGGTTGCTGCTACCCGAGTTACTCCTCGAGCTCCCCTTGGCACTAGGCGAGACATGCACCGTATCCCCGTCCTTTTCCTTTTTCGCACTTTTCCGCGCCTTTCCCTTAGCTTTCTCGGGCGTAGGCGTATTGAGCGTGACCCCCTGTGCCTCGGCAGCGAGCTTCCGCTCTAGCCAACCGGGCGGCAGTCCCGGTCCGCTATCGGCGTTGCCGTAGTCGCTCTTCTTAGTGCCCTTCGGCCACCGCCCAGGCCCGCGCCCCGTACCGCCCGACTTGCGCTTCGAGCTGCTCCGCGGCTTCGGGGCGGTGGATCGCCGGACGCCACTTGAGCGCCGACGGACGCCCGGACGTCGCGCGCTTGCTATGCGGACCGCTGGGGTCCGGGCGGCCGTGCTGCGGGGGCGATTGGCGTTTCGGGTCGTGTTGAGGGGTGGGAATACTTCGAAGCGGGTCGGGGGGATGGTGGTGTAGGCTGATACCCAGTCGGAGTTGTCCGCCGGATCGGCGGGCGTGTGGTCGTGGTTGCTGGCTGACGAGGAGCCGTTGGGGTGGGAGATGCCGTTGGTCTGGCCTTCCGCGACAGGTTGTGGTTGTTGTTGGTCCACGACTTGCTCAGCACTGGTCTCGTCTGGTTCTGTGGATTCGAGGACCGTGCCTTCAACGGCGGCGTCGTCCTCGTGATCAAGCACGCCGTTAGTAGGAGCCTCTACTTGCACATCGCCGTTGGTGACAACCTCGGGTACGACGTCCAACTTCGGCTCATCTTCCTCTCCTTCCCGTGGGGCTATCGCGTTGATGGCCGGTCCAAGCTCAAAGTTCGAAGGATAGCTCCGACCCATGATATACGGAGTCCACGTCAATGCACTCGGCTTGAGCTGCACGTATTTCTTGGCCTCCCACTTGCTCACATACTCACGACAGTATTCGAGGTCGACGCGGAAAGCGTAGAGACCCGTCTGTGGGTCGCGCACCAGACATCGTAAGCCCTCCAGCGCCGACACGACATCGTCAGCGGTCATGCCGGTGTCGTCGGAGATCTGCTTGATGCTGAGACCGCGTTTCTGCGACTTATCCGCCGGTACGTGTTGGAGAAGATAACGGCACATGATTAGCCGCCAGTAGTTGCGATACGACACAAGGCCCATGTCCGAGAGTGGCTTTTCGGGTGACCCGGTCTTCTGCTCGACTCGGGTGAGGAGGTAGGAAAAATCGATAAGCAGGTTCCCATATCCTTTGCGTTGGTGTATTGGGAGAGTGAGGATACACGATACGTTATTCTGGCTGCTCTGGCGCTTCTCCTTAGAGAAGTATCCGACGAAGTGATACCCCCATTCGTCGTACTCGCAGAGGACGTAGAAGAGGAACGGCTCAACGTCGTAGTAAAGCGTTTTTGATCCGAGGAAGAGCTTCGCAAGCAGGCACAGGTTCTGGCAGTACACTGGGTTTTTGCGACCATCGACCTCAAATACCGAGACGGAGTTATGGCGATAGATCTCGTCGCCGGGCGGGTGTTTGGCAGGGCACTTCAGCTTGTGCCGCCACGCGACGTAATCCGAGTTCATGTACTTCAGGCAGAACTCGCATATGTAGAGGACGCGATTTCGGCTGTATTCCTCGGGGTACGGCGCAGCGTACCAGGTGTCGATCTCCCAGCCGCCAAACTCGATGCATTCGATTTGGCTGGCAGGACCAGACACTTTTCTCTGCTTTCGGACAGGTACCTCGGCCTCCGCCTGCATGACCAGAAGCCGCTCTCGCCATGCCTCCTCCGCTCTTTGCTTGGCTTCGTCAAATCGCCGCCGGTCATCGTTGGTGGGTAGGGTTTTCGATGTATCCGCCTCGGCCTCGGTGAGAATGCCACCATATGGCTTTCCTTTCAGCTCATCCGCCTCCTTATCATAAAAGGAATAGAAAGGCTGTGAAAAGCTAGTGGATATGAAAGGTGCGGTCAAGGCGGGTGCGGGTAGAGGCTCTACGCTAGTTGCAGTGCCTCGTCGAGCGGTTCTTCCGCTGCCTCTCCGCGAATACTTCCTCCGCCTCTTGGGCTTCTTTGACAGAATCGCTTGTAGCTTGGCCGGCCTGACCTTGAGCCTGACCAGCAGAGTCGTCCGTGTCTTCTTGACAATCGAGGCGCCGTGCTGCTGGGGTATTTTCAGGCGTAAGGATCGCGACGACTGTGGCCGAGAATTCTCACTGGCACCGTTGGCGGCCTCGTTGCTCTGCTCGTCTGCCGTGTTCTTCCGCCGCTTGCGGAGCGCCATGACGGTCTCCTCGGCTTCAGCCGACGAGGCTTTCCGCTTCCGAAGTATGCGAGAACCGTCCATAGGGTCTTCGTCAAGAACTAGGTGATTAAACATGGAGTGCGCATCCGGTCTTGTGGCTTTCTGGGCGGGAAATAGATCCCTGGCCACTTTTGGTGCGGTTGCTCGGCGACTGGAAGAAGGTGAGATATCATCAGCCCCGTTCACTTCTTCTTCGTCACCTCCGTCCTCTTCCTGCGATGGTTGCTCCTCGTGGTCGGCCGATGCGCAGTCTGGGCATTTCCAGTTCTCCACGTCTATAGAATCATTAGCAACATGTGTCAGCTTGCTCTTACAACTGGTTGACATACCGTCCTGGCTCTTTAACGCATCGTTATCCCGTGCACATTGTTGGTGAGCTGGATGCTGTTAGTATGAGTACAAAGAAGGGTACTTCAACCCCAGGGAACGTACAGTTTTCGCCGCAGTTGGCACAGGCCAGATATACCTCGAACTCATCCGCTGGATCGTTCTGCTCATCTTGTTTGCAGAACATGCAGAGGTCGTTATCGGCAGCATCCGACTCCTCGTCGTCATTCTCTTTCCCAGGTTCCACGCCTTCCCATTCTTCTTCACTTGCTGACTCTTCTTCTTCGTCTTCATCACTACGGCCTGCCGAATGTTCGCTCTCGCTTTCAGCACTCTCGTCGTCGGTTTCGCCGGGTTTGATCTTCACGGCACCAACTCCTTCATCTTCATCTTCCTCCTCCTCCTCTCCTTCTTCCTCGATGCGGGACTGGCCACGTCGCCTGCTTCGTCGCGCTGCCGGAGTCTGGGTGTCTAACTCATCCTCGTCATTCTCTTCGGCTTCTTCTTCAAAGTCTTCGTGGTCTGCATCTGCATCTTCATCTTGGTCTTCTTCTTCCGATTCACCCTCAGCATCGTCGTCCCCACCGTCTGAGTCATCGCCGTTCTCCTCTTCGTCGTCGGATTTACCTGCTCCTTCTTCTTCTTCAACATCCCCGAAAGCTTCCTCCTCTTCTGCAGCTGTTACGGGCATGTCGACTTCCTCGTTTTCGACGACCTGGTCCGCGTCTGGCATTTCCTCGTCAACTTCTACATCTCCCTCGGATACCATGACGCTTTGCTGTAACTCCTCCTCCATACGTTGGGCGTCCATCGCGTCGGCCGAGGTACGAGTAGCTGGAAGCGAGTTCGATAGTAGTGTGGCCGCAGTTCGTGGTCTGGGCGCTATGGCGCCGGTCGCGTAGCAGATAGAATGCGCGATCCGTGAAGAGGCGGCATGCCTCTTTCTGCGAATGGTTGGAAATCGAGTAGCCAAGTGCCCAGTGCCAGTGCAGATCTAGTTAGGAATCTTCCAACTAGTTAACTATCTGGCCTTCGGAGTCATCGCTCAAGAAATCGAGGGAAGCTGTTGAGGGCGAAACGCGCGGTTGATGTGGCAAACAAGGGAAAGCGGCGAGTGTCGCGTGGGAATATGGAGGCGATAGGCCTTTGACACGTAACGGCGGTGCCCAAACGTGATTTGGATTGATATCCGTAGCGCAACGTGATTAATGAAGCTTCAAGTCACCTCGACGTCGACTGTCGCAGTCAACGGACCGTGAGCCGCGGCGGAGCTGTTGGGTGCACGGATGCCTTTTTGGGCCTAGCTGCTTCCAGCCCGTGTGCGTACCCACTTTTTTGAAGCACCACTCTTAGTCATCAAAACCTCATGCCGAACCGACCCAATTGGGGTGATGCGAGAGCTTCAATTGAACCTCACCTCTAGCAAGCTCGACGACCCCTTCTTGCCGCCAGCAGCACATCTAATTCGGAGCATCCTACCTGGGAGCTTGGGTGAGTAAAGTAGCGCTCCGTTTGTTGCATCGCTCCTAACTAACTCAATTGATACAGACCAACGTCGCCGCGATGCCCGTCCCCTTCGAGACCCTCATTCCCTATGGAATCATCATTGCCGTGAGCCCGATCTCATGCTCTCTACCCAACATGCCTACGAGTACTGACGCTCTCAAAAGATGTTCGGCGTGACCGGCGCTGGTCTCTCTAAGATCAAGCACATGCAGAACGGCGGAAAGCGCGCAAGGCGGTCGATCGATCAGTGGGATAGACAAAGTAGGAATCACCGGCATGGGAGACCGCTTGACCGGCATTACTGACACGGCGTCACAGTGATGGAGCGCGACAGGAGACTCACAGGCATGTTACGAGGACAGACAGACAGTCCAATAGCGCCGGACGGGTTTGAGCTGAGTAACGCTTGGAAGGTATGCATGCCTTGCTTCAATTGACTCTGTGCTACTGATACTGACATACACGTGCCTCTAGACAGAAAGGAGAATGGCTTAGAATACAGAAGTCGGCAAAGGGACACTTGTACATACAAGATTACGGGAAGGAATTGGTGGTCCCGAAAGTATCCTGGGACAGATAGCCAAGCCAAATGTTTCATTAAATCTGGATCTGCGGCCTATTCTTATTGAGTCCCTCTAGGAGCATGCAGGCCTGACATATCGCCTGGCTGGACATGTAGCCGCAGCGCTCGCACGTTCCCAGCGTTTGCTTGCCAAGGACCTTCGGTACACTGCCGTTGGATCTGATAGGGAGCCTCTTGGCTTCTTCCATGGGCTTGTGTATCCTTGGGGATTGCTTTGCTGAGATTTCGACCTCCAGTCCCTCAGCCGCTTCATTCTGCCTCAGTTGTTTCTCCATATCCGCCATCTCTCCTCCCGAGCTACGCCCATTTGCTGAGCCACATCCGCCGACACCATCCTCTTCTGCGGTGACAACAATCGGAGCGGCGTCTCCGCTGCAGGCGCAAGACTTGTTCGAATTGACGGGCACCAACCGAGCCATGTCCTCCCCACTCCTTACTATATCCAGAATGGCAGTCGGCCGCACCCTCTCTAGGTTCTTGATCAGTCCCCTAGCACTTCCTCTGAAGGCTTCGGGGCTGTAGATGCACTCGGTGCTAAAATAGTCCAGCTTCTTGTGGTGCGCATAGAGCACAATCTCTTTCTCGTACGCGTACTTGAGCGGCTTGCTCCGCTTCACGTCCGAAGTAGAATCTCCCGTCACGATACTCGTACTGCGCGACAAGCGTGCCAAATCGCCTCGTAGCAGATTCATCATGACCGTCTCTGCCACGTCGTCCGCATTGTGGCCCGTCACGACGTGCTTGATACCCAGCATCTTTGCGCCCCGGTCGAGAGCCTGGCGGCGGAAGACTCCGCAGTAGGTGCAGTTGCCTTTCTTCCCGATGGCCTCGACGACCTGGTCCATGGTCCAGCCGTAGAGCTCGTCGTAGCCAACGATCTTGAGAGGCATGTCGTACTGTGTTGCGTTTCGCTTCACCGTCTCGAGCGAGTCATCTCGGTAGCCCTTGATCCCCTCATCTATGCTGAGAAGGACCAGATCAAGACCATACTTATGGCGCTCGTTTAGAGTTTTCAGAACTGATGCCAGTACCGTCGAGTCCTTGCCGCCGGAGGCTCCTATTGCGACCTTTTCCCCGGGGAAAAATAGCTCCGAAGACTTGATGGTGTGATGTACCTCGTCTTCGAAGACGGATATGAAGCATGACTTGCAGAGACGCTGGTGATTCTTTGGTCTCCTTATGAGAGCGCGCTGTGTCTTACAGGCGACGCACAGAGTGGGGGCCATTTCCTCGAGCTTGGAGTTGAGAACTGTCACTGTGCGAAGCTGATTCTTCACACCTTTTTTCGAGGTTTCGCTCTTTAACCCAGGCAGACATGCAATTTTTGGGATTCCCCGTGTTCTAGGTTTGGCTTGCTATGATCCCTTCGGATTTGCTGTAACGACCGTAGCGCCTCTGAGTCAAAGATTGAGACGGAGGCGAAGACCAATGATCCACTCCTGGGGTGCATCTAGAGCAGTTCATGCACGGACCACCTCAGTCGTCCTCCACCCGAAGTTCTGCCGCGAATTTTCAACCCTAAGAGTTATTCGGCCTCCACACATTTTTCTTATCTTGTGGTATTTTGTCTGTCTCATCGCCAACTTTTCGGTCGCCCGTCAACTTTTCTACTAACCGACCGACCACCACAGCACTCGATCACAATGGCGGTAAGTACTTGAAAACCTGGATCTAGACACTAGATGCTCCTCGTGAGCTCTAGATATTCTCTGCGTGCTTTCGAGCATCGCTTTTCCGCTTGTCTGCCAGAAATGGCAGCAGGTGATGATTTGGCTTGAGCTTTACTGCTGGCTGGGAAGGACAGAAATGTCCAACCCGCCATTGCATGCTCTGTAGAGTTAAAGAAGATCACCAGATGGAAAACATTTGCTGATGTCTTCTTTTCTCAATGATAGCCCAAGTCCGGAAAGAAGGCCGCGCCGGCCCCCTTCCCCCAGTCCAAGGCTGGCAAGAAGGCCCCCAAGGTTAGTCAAAACCCTGATCAACTCCCGCGACAACTCTCGAAATGCTAACTCGGCTCAGAACCCTTTGATCGAGAAGCGGCCACGCAACTTCGGCATCGGCCAGGACATCCAGCCCAAGCGCAACCTGTCGCGCTTCGTCAAGTGGCCCGAGTATGTCCGTCTCCAGCGCCAGAAGAAGATCCTGCAGATGCGCCTGAAGGTTCCTCCTGCGATCGCCCAGTTCCAGGTCGTCCTCGACAAGAACACCGCCGCCCAGGCCCTCAAGCTCCTCAACAAGTACCGCCCTGAGACCAAGGTCGAGAAGAAGGAGCGTCTCCTCAAGGAGGCCACCGCCATCAAGGAGGGCAAGAAGAAGGAGGATGTCAGCAAGAAGCCCTACGTCGTCAAGTACGGTCTCAACCACGTTGTCGGCCTGATTGAGAACAAGAAGGCTTCCCTCGTCCTCATTCCCAACGATGTCGACCCCATCGAGCTTGTCATCTTCCTCCCCGCACTCTGCCGCAAGATGGGTGTCCCCTACGCCATCATCAAGGGCAAGGCCCGTCTCGGAACTGTGGTCCACAAGAAGGTCAGTCTATGTGCTGCCTACACATCAAATTGCTCGTTGACTAATGTATCTCCAGACCGCTGCCGTCCTGGCCCTGACCGAGGTCCGCTCCGAGGACAAGAACGAGCTCTCCAAGCTCGTCTCCGCCATCAAGGAGGGATATCTTGAGAAGAACGAGGATGCCCGCAAGAGGTGGGGTGGTGGCATCATGGGCAACAAGGCCGAGACCCGCATTGCCAAGCGGAAGAAGGCCCAGGAGACTGCCCTCAAGGTTTAAGTTCTCTCAGGGTTGTAATGATGCATTGGGAAAAGGGTCGGACAAGGCGTTGCTCTTACGGCGTAAGGAATACCAAAACCTGATAGGGTCAATATCATTTGCTTGCTTCCACCCGCAGAGCAGACAACGAATCTCATGGCTCTTTGTCCAACCATAGCTTCGTGATCTTATTGTGTCATGAACCACGTTATCAAACTTGCATCCTACAGGGCTACTTGCACAGACGTTTAGACAAGATGAAAAGTCTTCATTTCCAACCCCATCCCCAAAGCTTCCCCATCCATAATGGTATCGCAGTATGCCTCTCCAACGACTCGATAGGGGCCTCGCTGTACGCCCGCTGGTCTAAGCACGAATGGCACTGAGGCACCGTAAAACACACACACCACGTCACCCTGCTTCATCTCTGGCGGCCCAAGCCCAATGAACCCCCGTTGGCCGAAGAAGGGCGCATAACATTGCAGTATCTGCGCATGGTTGAGGAAATCCTGCAACTCCCGGCCGTGGGCCTGCGGCACACCCTGCGCCAGGTCCTTGACGGCGGCGTACATGCGCTCCGGCGTGGCCCTCCTCTTGCGGCCCGACGAGTCTACAGACTCGTGGTCTAGTATGGCGGTCCTCAGCCCGGCATCGCTGTCGCGGCGGTGAGCGATTGTTTGGACAGGATTGTCGGGGGAGAGGTCACGCGAATATTCGTTCTGCGACAGCTTGGAGAAGTCGTAGAGACTTGTCAGGACGTTCTTGAAGGATTGCAGGTTGTTGCCGAAGTAGGAACCGTCGGCGTCTGCGGTCCACGTCGGTCCGGTTGTGAGAATGGTGTCCACGATGACGCCGCGGAGGAGGAGTGTGGATGGGGAGGAGAACTGGTCCTCGTCACTGACTTTCTGGTCGGGCAAGGGATTCCCTCCGGCACAGAAAGGCTTGTCGGACATGAAGGTGTACTTTCTGATAAGACCTGCCTTGGCGGTGTTCAGATCCGGAACCCAAGACGGCAGCTTTGCGCTCCTCGTTGGAGAGCATATCTCATATAGTATGTCGACATTTCCTGCCTGGATAATTCGCTTGATGGCATCGGCATAGGCTTCCTCCCAAGTAATGGTATAGTCAACTTGGATCTCGAGAGCGTCGGTGTCAGATGCCATTCCAAGCAAACCGAAGACGCGATCCCTAGGGTCAGAGAACTCAAGGTCTGACACAAACGTCCTGATCATGAATGCCAGAGTCATCTCCTCCTGCAGATACCCTCCCATGTGGAAACGGCTGCGGATGCCTACCGTCTGCCCCAAGCCGAACCTCTGGTTGAACTGCTCGCTGTTGATGACCTGGGCTTTAGCTACTGCAGCATTTAGGCGGTGCGCTCGAATCATCGCGCTAAGCTCAGCGGACATGCCAATATCAGTAGCCTCCTTGCCCTTCTGCTGCAGTGCCGTAATGATAGCGGCCCATTTCTGCCGCTTGGCCTCCTGGATAAAGGAGTCGAGTCGGACAAATGATACGAACTCGTCACCACCCACCGTCTGGAGGCCGCATTGTAGAATCAACGTCTTGGGTATGACGACTTCCTGCTTGATCCAACCTCGCCGGAAGTACGGACGGGAGAACAAGAGATACAGCTTCTCAAGCGTCTCATTCCACTGCTTGCTATACTTCGAGTCAATCAGCTTACAGAGATCAACTTTCTTGTCCCCTAGGGGATCCCCCAGTTCAACTTCGAGATCATGATCGCTCAGGTTGCTGAAGGCAGCCGTAACGTGCCATCGAAGACTGGCATAGTCGTCCTTCGGGACATCCCGCAGGCCGATGCGAAACGCTTCCCGACCAGCGTCCCGAATGAGGCGGATCGCCTGGTCGGATCCGTCACGTTCTTCGCCCAGCCATGCAATCGTGGCCTCTGCTTGAGAGTAGATCTGTCGCATGAGTAGAACCTGGGAGGCCTTCTCGTCATCGTCTGCTTGGTTGATGCAGATCTGGTCGATCCAGAGCTTGCGCTGTTGGTTGGGCAGCCGCAGATGTCGGAGGGCTGAATCCAAAGCTGATGTTATAGATAGCTCTTTGCTGTTGACATGGATGGCGGTTCTCGAGGAGGCATCACCCCAAGCGTACGAAAGGGCCGTGAAGGGCGGGGCGTCGTCAAGATCAAATGCCTCGAGACTACAGATTGGACGTGAGACATCAGCATCTGCCGAAGGACAGAGCGTGAGGAGACGGATTGAGTTGGAAGCCAACCGCACAGAAACGTAGTCAAACGACATGATGAAGTTGTAGCACGGATGGTCCTCAAATTATCACGAAAAACAAGCAAGAAAGAAAAAAATGACTACCGAAGCAGGCTATTTCAGGGCCTAGTGAATATGCTGCGTGCAAGTGTTCACTGGCCAATATCAGTGTATAAGTCTGTAGCTTGGCCAGCTTGCTGCCTATCTCGGCATAGTGCCTTGACCAAATACAATCCCGAACCTTCACCATATTCTAGGTATGCTGATTCAGGGGAACATCCAAGCAACCCATGAGCCGTAGACGACTCATTAAAAAAAAGAGTATCGACTGCAATTATGTTGGCTCTTTGTAAGGCACGACTGGCGTACTCCTCCGGCCATGGCAAGACATGGAGCAAAGCTCGAATGGGCCTGACTCACGCCTACCATTACTTCTAGAGGGTAACAACGGTCCTAGATCTCATTATCGTCAAATTGCTAGATGCCGTGCGAAATACGGACGTGGATGATGGGAGATCGTGTAGCGTAACGGCCGTGATCGTATGCCCATGGTGGCCTGGGGTTGGCTCGTCCTCCGTAGTGCTTTGAGGTCCCTTGGCAAGCCGCTTCCGGATCCATGGAAGCAAGTTGTAATAGCCACCGCAAAGGAATATGCCGCACCAGAGGACGAACTCCGTGGCGTAGATGATGATACCGAGTATATCCAGTGTAGGTTGGAAAAATATAGATGCTAGGGAGAAGACATCCCCGGCAGCATCGATGCCCACGAACAAAAATGAGATACCGCGCACTGTACGATGAGCCCAGATGTCCCAGTAGTGGCGCAGTACACCGGCAGCCAGCAAGCTAGCAGAAAGAACGGCCATCACGGTCATTGGCCACTCGATATGCCGCTCCTTGAGGATTCGGAGGCCGACGATGAGGGAAGCCTGGATCCCGGCCATGAGGACTGCAACTGGGATAAGTGCGACGAAAGAACGCCCGGCCGTCCAGCCCTTGACAACATATGTGAGCCATGTTCGGTGCACAGGGTGGGAGGCAGTAAACGAACTCGTTGGTAGTAGTAGCACTGGGCCCAAGTGACCAAGCTCAAAACAGTCAGGATCTGAGGCTGTATACGCAGAGCGACGTTGAAATTCGAGACGATATTGTAGACGCCCAAGGGCACGCCGGCCCAGGCCCATAGCATCATCATCGAAGGCTGCAGCCCTGTGGCATGGTGGCGCATGTAATTAAGAACGATCTGGGGGATGAGCTACCGGATCAAAAGTTAGAGGATAGCCCTCCGGAGTCGAGCAAGAAAAGACCGACCTGGGTAGACCAGCAGACCTTGATATCGGTGAGGTGTAAGCATGTAGACCTGATTGTGGAACTGCTCAAGGAGGGTACCTCATACTGCGCCCAGCGTCCCTAAGACATTGGCAGCCGCAGGGACATCCATTGCGATGACTTGTTTAGCCACTGAAATGACTTTACATGGCTGAGGTATTTTTCTCTGAATATCTACAGCACCTAGTTGTGATGGTGTCTAGGATAGTGTCCCGAACGCGGTTCGAGGCGGGGTTTAAGAAGTTCTGTTAGGCGGCAGGTGTTCCCACCACTTTTGGCAATGTATTTAGGCCATTTTCTGGCTGCCTGGACAGTTCTCTCAGTAACATAACACTAACAGCTACCACCCAAACTCCACGAACCCTTTGCGAGAGTCTTCTGATGATTCTATTCACGTGGCTACTCGCTATTGCTTAACATGCGGTTGAAGTTGTAATCCTTATAGGAATTGCTCCTACATCTGACTTGATCTCACATAGCCAGATGCGGCTGCAAAAGCAGTCCTGGTGTTTGAATGCTGGGAGTGTATTGTACAGCTCCAACCAGGTTATGTTCACGAGATAGTACGTATTACGACATGCAGAATCCCTTCGGCGATAGCAACGTCAGGAGTAGGACTTGTCTTACCCACCTTGCGTTCAGCTGATGCCGATCGCCTCACGCCGCACGGCAGTGATCACGCTGGACAGACAGCCTGCCTAGAGTGGTAGCCTACACGTCCACGCGCGCTTGCAGGGTCACGTACAAATTAGTCCGAGCTGTTCAGCCGAATTTCTCCTACTCCGCGCATTTTCTTCTGGCTCAGTTATGTGATTCGAACCTGGTATTTGCAGCTCGGTTTGTCCTGATGTTCCCCTTGGGTGAACAGCGTGCGTGTTTTTGTTCTTATGCGAAGTGGTTGGAGCCGATTCAAGTTGCATTTGCGTTGAAGTGTATCATCAACCGGCATGGAAATGACTTCGCAGCCTGACCACGGCGACAGCGGAGATGCACACCAGCTTGAGCCTCGCAGACGCAGCTCGGACGACACGCGACTCTCTAGTCGTGTATCGTACAGCAGCGCAGATGGCGAGCCTGTGGGATCCGGCTTCGCGTATATCGACGGCGAAGTGGGCGGTTCGGGCTACAACGAGACCAATATCGACATCGTCGCAGTGCCTTGCCCGGGTGCGGACCCTCTCCGGCCTTGGATAGGATCCGAGCCGTTTCCCGATGGATACTTCAGCTCTCCTTACGACACTACTGAACTTGACAACCACCCTGCACTAAAGGAGCTGGCCGGAGATGCCATCCTGAGCCCGGGCATCAACTTGAACCTCCCCAAGGCTGCTCAGGTCTGGGTTAGGCAAGGTGTACGGAAGTCTGCTAGCAACGCAAGGGTACTGCTGTACAGACATCGCAGCCTGTCCGAGGGTGTCACCCTAGAGTCCCTTGCTGATGATCTTATGGAGCATGTGATTAAGATGCGTGAAGGGCTAGTAAGTTGACAATATTGTCTTCCATGGCGCAGCGTGCAAGCTAATGTGAGAAGCACTTTGATCGACCTTTTTTCTTCGTTGCTCATAGCATTGGAGGGCTGGTAGCCAAGATACTCCTGGTGAAGGCCAGCAAGGTGCCTCACTATCGGACGCTTATGTACAACTGTCATGGCGTGGCTTTCTTTGGTGAATATGACCCTGCACGGCATGATTCCAGTATACCAGCTAACAGAGGGAGGTACTCCGCATCGTGGATCAAGTTACCTGTCCATGAAAATCCTGAGCGAGAGCATCAGGAAGCTGTTGAACCTTGAAAAGGCCCTTCCTCGGTCGATCGCAGATGAGCTTCGGCTGGGTCACAAGCCGCTCCTGAAACTAAATGACGACTTCAGAGACATATCCAGTGAACTGCGTATCTGGACCTTCTACGAAACCATCGACTCGCAGCTGTCGGGAACGGGAACGGGAGTCGGGAGGGAGGTCCAGTTCGGGGCCCCTCTTGCCTCGATCAAGTCGAGCATCCTTGACATCTGGCAGGAGGATGTCTTCGCCGTCGACAGCGACCATGCCAACTGTGCCTCTTTCGGGACCCAAAACCCACGGACATTGGCAGCTTTCTTGGATGACCTCTCTGCCGCCATTAAGAAGGCTGTGGAGCTCAGCACTCTGTACAGTCACCATCCAATGCATCTGAGAGATAGGGTCCAGCTCGACTTAATCGGATTTTATGAGGATCCGGAGGCGGAAGTGGACTCGGATTTGCGATTGTACTTCACCAAAGTGTCGCTGACGAACTTCCTCGTCAAGGGGCCAGAGCGGTGTCTGGACGAGCGGCTGAGGAGACCTGCACATCCTGGACCATTGCATGATGCACGCCCTGGTACGGCCAGTACCACCGCGCGAAGTGTCGGGTTAGGCATACTTTCAAGTGTGCAGCACATCATAAGCCCTCCGATGACCGAAGCTCCAGCACACGGCTCAGAGCGTCCGGACATAGTGGTCACACACCATGCGGCACGCCCATCTGCTTCAACCGGACCTTCTTCGAGCTCGATGCCGGCAGCTGTGATGAGGAGGCTGCATTCTCTAACAGTACCGCATGGCTCGCGCGAGCACGACCGGCCCTCTAGCCGAGCGAGCAATAGTAGCAACGCTAGTTCAACGCACTCAGAGCCGATTCTACATGCCTCTGCCAACGACAACGACGACTCGACGCAGGGCGCTCCTCAAAGACGAAGGTCGGACGACTTCAACAGGTTTGCATTGCAGGATATGGCGGGCTTCTCACGGCCTGACCCGAGCCGGAGGAAGTTTATGTGGATGCACTTGCCGTTCACGAATCCTCTGTGGGTGAAGGTACTGTCATTCAAGTCTGCAGTCAATGTCTTATAGCTGAGCTAATGGAGATTGTCAGAACATGTTTGACAAAATCTCGGAATCCCACATGCAGAATTTCTCGAGGCTTTTTAACAACGAGAACTGGATCTCCAGACAGGTTCAGGGCCACCCCTCCCAGTCACAGCCCAACTACGTCAAGCCAGCGTGCAACTATATCACGGCAGATTCAGGTGAGCGATATCTTGTCCCACACGGTTGTAGATGGGGAGTCCTTTCCATACTGAAACTACCCAGCGCACTCCCCACGATCGTCTCCTACGCCTAGTGGAAGACCACCCGCAACCGGCCACAGCCCGAGCTACCTCAATCTGTATATGCCGTATCTGCACTTTGACACGTACACCAACATGATCAGACGGCGCTATCTCGTCAAGCGAAGACTGGACCACGGCCGTGCTGGGCCTGTTCCGCAGGAGATTTCTGATCTTGACTCCTTGGAACTGAAGGTGATTTGGGAATACATAGGTGCTGATCCTCCCTTAAATTGCCGACGAACGCTCGACCAGTTCGGTTACCCTTCGCTGCAAGAGACATATGCCAGGGACGATGACCAGATGCTATATAAACTCACCAAGAAGCAGTCTTCCGAGTCTGCAAGGAAGCCAACGCCGAAGCGAGCGGAGACCTTCGCCTCGAAATTGTCGTCTATGGTGAGCAAAGAGGAGGAGACTGCCAGTGATTCCGACGTTAGCTCAGGGGGTGAGCACGAGGACAAGGTGATGGAAGGCAATGTTCTCATGGTCGATCAGCTTTGGCTATGGGCCATTGATACAAGTAAGCACAACCCCAGGATCTTGCCTATACTATATAGGTCGCTGACACAGAATAGCAAATCTCGTAACTTTCTTTCCCAAGCGTGAGTCCTCACCCAAAGAAGGGACTCTCTTCCAGCAGGCAGATCTTCGCAACTCGGTGTATAACGAGCTGAACGGTGACCTGACGGGCCGTACCGACAACGCGCTCGACCTAGCAGCCTTCATCGTCCTGCACGCGGTCACGGTCCTGCTCGACAGAAGCTCTCACCCTGATCTGGAGGTCTTCCGCATCTTCCAAGAAGCCATCGGCATGCTAGTACGTGGCGTCCATCCGAGACCCCTTTTCAAATCAATACTGACCACCCAGACCGAAAAAATGACCACCTCACTCAAGCAGTTCCGCACCCAAACCTACAAAGGCCTGGTGACGAACCTCACGTCGTCCCTCTCCGACTCGGACTCGGACGGCCCGTCGGAAAACACCAAATCCATCAAACGCCGCTACAAGCGCGAACTCGAGCGCGCCCAGCGCGAGAACCGCGAGAACACCTCGGCCCTGCTAGAACTCCGCGACCTAGAAGACGAGCTGACGACGCTCAGACGGCTCTTCGAGTCCCAGAGAACCGTCATCGAGTCCATGCTGGCCATCTACACCTCGCCGTCCCACTCGCTGGCCCCGCTCACCTCCCACGGCAGGGGCTACCTGGGCCTCGCCCTCCGGTACCTCGACTCCTACCAGGCGGCCGCGTCCGACATGCTCCGGCGCGTCGACACGACGCGCAAGGACTACGAGAAGCTGCTCGAGATGGCCCAGCGGCAGGCGCAGGTCGACGACGTGCGCTGGTCGCGCATCCAGACCGAGCTCGCCTCGAGCCAGAACCTGAGCGTCATGATCTTCACCACCTTCACCGTCATCTTCCTGCCCCTCTCCTTCTTCACGGGGCTGTTCGGCATGAACACCTCGGAGTGGCAGGACGCCGCCGTGCCGTCTCTGTCCTTCATCGGCTCCATCTCCCTGCCCGTGTCCGCGCTGGTCATCTGCGGCACCCTCGTCGCCGCCTTCAGCGAGCGCGTGCAGGGCTGGTTCGCCTACGCGTACCGGCACTGGAGGCGCGCGCTGGGGTGGTGGGCCGCGCGGGTCGAGCAGGCGACGCCCCGGCGGCTGGAGGAGGAGAGGAAGAGGCGCCGGGCCGAGCGCGAGAGGAAGGCGAAGCGCGAGGAGAGGCGGCGCCGGGAGAAGAGGAGCTACGACTTCTGGGCGAGCGTGAGGAGGGCCAAGGAGGAGGATTATGTCATTCCCGAGATGAATCGGCGGGGAACGGGGAGCGGTGCTGCGAGGAAGGAGAGGAAGGATGCAAGAGGACGTTGATACTGATCGGGGAGTTGGGTGTTGGTGCAGATATACACCTGAGGTGTGCACGCTTGTACGACACACCAGGTCTTGATTGATGCTATACGCCTTGCTCTTTCGCATCGGTCCTCCGTTGCTCCAGAGTTGCCCGAGTGAGGATCTCGTGTCTCAAGCATTGCCTCGAAACCCCTGTCTCATTGAAACGAACTTCCATCCGAAGTTTCGTGTATGACCGGAACGAGTGAAAGCTTATTCATGAGGCACAGAGGGGTTATAAGTAAAATCAGCCCTCGACCTTGTACCCGAAGCAGAAGGGTGCTCTGGCCGAGTGGTTTGAGTGATCTAATTGCAAACCTGTTCGTAGCCGTGCTACCTAAGGTACTATGTTCGAAACCATCTAAGACTGCCATGTTTGATCATTCTGCCATTCAGTACCATACTACATGGCTGTGTGTCATTTTGTCCCGCTCATATCAAATAATTCTAAGGATGATTTTTTTATTCCTGTGCCACTATGTAGTATTTTGTTCTTGTTAGCGTAGGTTAAGATCTTGTGGGAGGTGGCTGTCAGAAGGCAAACTACCAAGGTGCAGTGTATGGCCATGAAGAGTATGGCGGCGTACTCTTCTGGGGCGTGTGCTGGTCGATATCCGTCATATTGTAGTCGCCTCATTCCAGGTCCATCCCCCCGGAAGCTTGGCTCTTGGTAGGAGTCTTCGATCTTAGGAACACTTGCAGATAGTGGACCGACAGTCGTGCCTTTGGGACTGAAGGACTCCTTATAAGCCACCACGCATGTTTGTTCAGGGACAGACCCTGCCAACTCTCAGCTTCAGTCTTCATCCAATATAGCACCGGCTCATCGAGTAAAGATATTGATTTCAAAAGGCTGACATCGCTGTGTAACAATGTGCTCGAAGCCAAAGCTGATGTAACTATAACAGACAATGATCTCCACGCCGGGTAGACGCTCTAATGCTCCTCAGAACAGATCCAAAACGCCACCATGCCCTCCTTAAAGCATATATGTATTTTAAGTACGCCACAAGACACGACTATGCCGTCCTGCCCGGCGCCGGAGCACCCGCGCCGCCACCGCGACCACGTCTCCCCTTCCCCCTCGACGCGCTAGACTGTCCTGGACCTTCCGGCTTTATCCCCGCGCCGGGTGGTGTAGACGAAGGACCAGGGTTTCCACCGCCGCCTCGAAGCTTTCCACCCCGTCCCCGTCTGCCGCCGCCCCTCCTGGCCGCACCGTCGTCCTCTGTCGCCTTACCCTCCTTGCCACGACCGGGATTGAGCCGCCTGGCTTCCTCCTCCTGCGTGCGCCTGCTCTCGGCGTCCCACCATTGCTGGAACTCCTGCTCCTGTTGAATCTCCTGTAGGCTGCGCTTGGCGACGGCCTCCTTGACTACCTGCCTCGAGCGCTGCTCGTGCTCCATGATCTCCGCAATGCTGAGGCCCAGCAGCGGCTCGTCTTTCGGCGGGCGCGTAATGTACGACTTCGAATGAGGCACCAGCGGGTTGCTTAGCGTCGGTGCGGTCGGTGTCGTCGACAAGGGGACTGACGGTTTCTGGACGCGGGGTGTGGATGACGAAACCGGTGTCCCGCCTCGGACGGGGGCGCGGCTGCTCGCGGCGAGCGTCGTGTTGCTTGGTGTCCGGGACTGGCCCGAGAACCGTGTGTCGGGCGAAGCGGTACGGCGAGACACGTGCCGTGACGACGATTCCGCCGCCACAAGCGGCTTGGGCACGGCCGAGGCCTGTGGTATCGATCCGGTCGGGGTAGTGGCGGCCGGCGACTTGTCTTTAGCTGAAACTATCTTCCACGGCGATGCTTGCTGATCCTTGCCTGCCTTCTCCCACGCCGTCTTTGGGGTTCCAAAATCGACAGGTAGGAGAGCGGCTTCGGCGGCTTGCGCAATCTGCTGCCTTTTGCGCTCCTTCTGCGACATCTTTGGCTGTGCTGGCTTAGCTGCTGACGAGTCCTTGATCTTCTGGGCGGCTAGACCTGCAGATATCCCTGACTGCTTGCCCGGAGACGCCGCCTTGAACACATCCCGGAGATCCAACTTGGCCGTCGGCAGAGGTGGTGCCTTCCACGGAGCACCACCCTTGGTAGGAGTCGCCTGCTCCGCTGCCGTCTCAATTAGCGGCACGGTCCGCTGCGACGGCGGTAGCTGTGGGGAAGCTGAGAGCTCAGCTTCTGGTGACGCCGGAGGTCCAAGAGAGGCAGATGCCTGACGGCTGTCAACCCTCTTCGATGACCTCACAGAAGGGCTATCCATCACAGATGCTGCATCTTCGTCGTCCATATCGAACATTAGATCATTCTGTGACTGCTTCGGTCGCAAGTCCGGACTGGAAGGCTCGTTGCGCGCAGCCTTGGAAACTTTCCTCACCCTGTCCAACGGAGTGAACGAATCGTCGAGACTGCCGTATCTGCCCTTGGTGGACGCTGCAAGTCGCTTCTCTTCGTCCTTCTGGTTTACTTTAAAAGCCATTTCCTTAATCCGCCTTTGGCGCTCCTCGTCTATGTCTCCTGCCAGTTCGGGATTCTGCTCATGGAGCAGCAGCGCTGCCCTACCACTTCGTGCGAAAGGCTCCTGCGCTAGCTGGTTGTCTCGGACCCTGGCGTCTAGTTCTAAGATCAGGTCTTCGTCAAGGTCATCGAGCAGATGGTTCTCCAGCATCGTTTCCATCTGCAGGCAGATATACTCCAGACCAACATCCTTGAACTCTGTAACGGCACAAGGGCTGATCTCGTTGAGAAGACCGGCAATGTTTCGCGTGTTAACGAACTTGCCCATTACTGTCTGGCATATCTGTGAGAGCCGGTCGAGCATCAGCTCGTTGGCGACGCTCATGATATCCATGACGAGGTCCATAAAGTCATCAACGGAAGGAGACACGATGCTGTCGAACATCTCCTCTCCAGTGTCGGCGTAGATGTGTCGCAACACATGCTCAAAAGTTTTTGGATCGATGTGCTGTAGGTCAATCTTGATGCGATCACCCTTATCTTGGGTTTCTCGACGACCAGCCAACCACATGCCTCCCGAACGGCCAACGAACAGATTCTCGAACCAAGGGCATCGCTGGCATAGCAAAGTGCTATGAGCTGGTATCGCGGTGCCGTCGAGCTCCAGGAGGACGTCGCCATCTTCAAGGAAGTGACGGTCCCGATACGCAAGATCCAGGTCTCGATTCAATTGCTTCTCCGGGTTGACTTGAATGCGCACCGCCGCCTCTAAGCCCATCATACTCAAGCGGGTGGACACTTTCATGAGCTCGGTCCGAACTTGGCGGTAGCGGAAAGCCATCGAGCCGGCTTGCCGAGTAAAGTTCCACACCGGAATAACCTTATCATCGTACATGTAAAGAACGAGATTCAGAATGGAGATGACGTCGATGCCATGGAATGTGATAATAGTCTTGCCACCAACCTCTCCGATGCTGAAGACCTCCGTGTAAGAAGACAAGCCATCCTTGTCAAACTGAACGAGAGCTTGGCGCAGTACTGGACTCCGCGCAGAAAGGAGCCATCGATGGATCGGGATCAGGAGTTCGGGTGACGAGGACGTGCAGATGGCGGCATCCAGAGGTTCGTTCCCGTAACTCCATGTATCTAGGAACTGTCGGAGATCCATCTCAAGGTCCGGGGACTTCAAGACCTCGTAAGCTACAGGGACAATATGGTTCTTCATCGCCCCACTATTCCAGGCGTCAATGGTTTTGTCCCCGGCGCGAGGTTCCGAAGCTTGAAAGTCGCGGAGACAGTTCAAATCGAGGATGTCGTCCCACAGTGTCTGCCCCTTCACATGGATTTGCTTCCGCATCAGGTCTAAATCCCGCCTGATGGCCGCAAACGCCCCGAACGGTGATGCCGCCACCGTGATAATATTCGAGATGTATGGCACACGCTGGAACTTAAAGTCGTTGCGCCTCTGCCCCGAGGAGCCGCCCACGTAGGCGTCCTTTGCCTTGGCTCTCTTGACTCGCCTCCAGACCGCGCCGGATTGGGTGCAGATGATGACAGAGCCGTGTTCGCCTATGCTGACGGACTTAACGCCCTCTCGCCTGGCGCTCCAGATGCACTGTGGCGTGGTAACCGCGTTCTTGATCTTTGACGGATTTGTCGTGGACGTTGCCGTGGTGCTGTCTTCCATCTTTTGGTTTAGCCCAAACGTGTAGAGATCGCCACCACTAGTTACTGCGGCGACTGTGTCCCCTGCTGCCGTGATCCGCTGTATGTTGTTCCTGTCCTTGCTGGACTTGCTTATCACAGCGCCCTGAAAAAAATAGTTGCCGAATAAGCTCGGAACAGGGAATTTAACAGTGTTGTACCCGTAACTCGTGAAGCATATGACGTGATGGTTCGCGAGCAGGCATATTGTTGCTTTGTCAATCGCTGAGACCTGCATGATGGGCGAGGTGAGAAGAGATGCGGCAACCCTTCGCGGAGTCTGCTGCACATCCAGTGATCTAGAGTCAGCGTCGATTATACCTAGTTGACCGACATTCTTTCCCCAGCAATAAAGCGCATTGCCGGTATGCGCGACCGAGTGGATGGCAGAAGCAGCAATGCCAAGAATCACCTCCTTCTTAAGTGGCCCGAACACTTGACGGGGGATGGTGCTGATAGGCTCTTCGTCTGTCTTTGCCGGGGGCGGTAGCGTGTAACCCAGCTGCGAGGTCGCGTTGGAACCCCAGCTCCAGAGATCTCCGTCGTTGGTGAGTGCCATAGAATGGTTCTGACCTAATGCGACTTGTATCACTTTCTTGCCTGCGAGACCTCCTTGCACAGGCACGTAGTTAAAGCGCGTGTTCTCGTCGCCCAGACCAAGCCGGCCTCCCCGGCCGACGCCACAGACGTAGAGATTCGAATACTCGTCGTCCGTGAGGACCGCACTGTGCAGCTTCGACAGGGCAACGTCGCGAACCAAGAGCGGTCGACTGAGTATCAGGGCAGGAATTTTCGAGATATCTGTCGAGCCAGCACCGTCCTCTTCGATATTATCCAGATACTCTTGGTGCCACTTGGTCAGGAGATGGTTCGGTCTCTTAAGTACGACCCGTTCGGGGAACTGTCTATCATCTTGGTCGCCGAGACCCAAGGAAAGATTCTTGTTGCTTCCGAAAGTGTAGAGTTCTTCTCCGTCAACGTGGACCCGAAGATCACCTAACACAATACTGTCACGCACAGCGGCAAACCTGCCAGATGGTCAGACACCGGTACGAATAGCGTGTGCACGAAGGTTTCAGTGGAGAAGCGACTGACTGGTTCTTCCGACTGCGCATCTCCTCCCCTTCCTCGTCGGAGCTATCCCACTGTCCCTGCACGACAGATGGACGTTCGCCGATGGTGGAGTTGAAGAGATCGAAAGGAGAATTTCCCTCATGATCTTTCGTCTTGATAAGATGTCCGACCTTGCTCGCGGATGCGCCAATAGTCTCTCCGCTGAGGTTCCGTCTCTCTTTATCAAGGAGCAACCTTGCGATCGAGATGTTCCCCACGTAGAGTGCGCGATGTAGACAGTTCCAGCCGTTCTCCCAGTCTTGTATGTATAGGTCGATGGCGGGATGCTCGAGGAGGGGTTTGACAAACTCGATGGCGTTATCGGCGGTTGAGGAGGCGGCGCGGAGGAGGACCGTTAAACCCATATGATCTCTTGCATTCACCTCATTCTTCCCCAGAGTCGAACCGCCAGACTTTCCAGCGCCGTAGCCCGAGCCCCAGCCAGACGTCTTGCGCGACTTTGTCACGGCCTTTGGTGAGGTAGCGAATGCGCCGGGACTTGCACCGCCTCCGCCTCCGCTGCTATTATATCCGCGCGAGGCAGGGTGCGCATTGTAGCTGGCCGGGGCAAGCAGAGCGCGGAACTTGTCCACGTCGCCATCGTAGAAGTGTTTGAAGAGTAAGCTCATAGGACCGAGCGGGGGGGTGCTCTGAAGTCTTTCCTGGGGCACTTCAGATAGCACCTCGCTGTGACTCTCGTCGGATCACGGCGTGTTTAAAGGTGCAAGGTGAAGCGCGAAGAAAGACTCCTGCGGCGGAAGAAAAAAAGATGGAACCAAGCCTAGAGGAGTGGATTCGTGGTGGTTGCCGTAGTTGAAGGTTGCCACTGGCCAGATATACTGATGACGATAGCGGCTTATCGGTACAGAAGCGGGGATCTAGACGGCGTCGTTAGGGGGTTAGAAGATGCTGAAAAGTACTGAATGATTACAGGATCAAAGTCGGAATGGTTAGATGGTGTTGGTGACAGTGAGCTGGGCTTCGAGAGGAGCAGAGGATTGATGTTGCGGGCGGAGAGGAAATGATATCTGATTTGTGCGCGTCGCCGCGGGTGGTGACTCGCAGCTTCGGCGTGCCGGAAGCCCTTGCCTGCCTCCACGGACCACCACGGCTGCCCACCAAATAAGCTCGCCGGCCAGCTGCAGGAGCTACCTTGCTGCGTGACGATACAGCAGCCATACTGGCCAATCACAACGCTTGCATTCGACGTGTGCCCTATCGTCTCGCAACGACATCGACAGCTCTTTCCGGCTATATTCTGCAACTGCCGTGCATCGTGACCATCGTGACTGCCCATTTGTAGCGCCGCTGCACGTGTATGAATGGAAGGAGCATGAGAGAGTAGGTACGCAGCTACTGATACCTTCCTGCCCGAATCCTACCGACCTCAGCCTATTTTGGGCGGGGGGGGGGTTCGACACAGAGCAGGAGCTGGGTGATTGCGGCTTTGACATCAGCGAAGTGCTGGAGCTGTGGTACAGGAGGCTCTACACAATACACGTCCTATGATCATCTTGCACCCGTGGTCAAAAGCAGAGGGCCACATCTCGACCTGCAGCACCGGTACCGTGCCGTTGGGCCCGGGGTTAAAAATGCAGATGATACGTACTGGGCCGTGGGGTAAGGTCCGATTCCGCTTTCTGGATGTGGGGGCGCTGGGGCCGACACGCTACGCTACCATGCCGTCGTGATGATGTTCACCGATCTCCGCTGCCTAAGGTACCTCTAGCTCGAATATTTTCCACCGCCGCAACCTCATCACGACGTCGACGTAAGCCAATTGAGCCACCCAGCATCTCTAAACTCCGTTCTGACCTCTTCGAACAGAACCGCCACGATGTCTAAGCCCAACGACCTCCCGTTCCAGTACATGTTCGCCGCCGGTGAGTCTCGTTGCCCGCTCGAAAATTCGCTCAACCATGATGGTTTAACCAACCACCATTCTAACACATTCGCACCACAACAGGCGCCATTGCCGGTGTGTCTGAAATATGTCTTATGTATGTCCTATACAAACCGAACACCTCTGTCTGCCAATTGACTGATTTGCTAATCCTAATCTCGCGACAGGTACCCCCTAGACGTCGTCAAGACGAGAGTGTGAGCCTTCACCGAACTCGGTCGCGTGCCTCTCCCCCAAGTGGCCATCACCCTCTATCTATCCTACGGAGTAACTGACCTTCTGCTCCCTCCCATCCTACAGCCAGCTTCAGACCGGTAAGGGCACCGGCGCGGACCACTACACCGGCATGCTCGACTGCTTCAAGAAGATCGTCAAGAACGAGGGCTTCTCCCGCCTGTACCGGGGCATCACGGCGCCCATTCTGATGGAGGCCCCCAAGCGCGCCGTCAAGTTCGCCGCCAACGACAAGTGGGGCAAGTTCTACCGCGGCGTCTTCGGCGACCCGACGGGCGGCAACAAGGCCATCCCCTTCCTCACGGGAGCCAGCGCCGGCGCCACCGAGGCCTTCGTCGTCGTCCCCTTCGAGCTCGTCAAGATCCGTCTGCAGGACAAGGCCTCGGCCGGCAAGTACTCGGGCATGCTCGACGTCGTCGCCAAGACGGTCCGCAACGAAGGGATCCTGGCCATGTACAACGGCCTCGAGTCCACCCTCTGGCGCCACATCCTCTGGAACTCGGGCTACTTCGGCTGCATCAACCAGGTCCGGAGCATGATGCCCAAGGCCACCACCAAGAAGTCCCAGATCCTCAACGACGTCCTCGCCGGCTCCATCGGCGGCACCGTCGGCACCATCCTCAACACCCCGCTGGACGTCGTCAAGTCGCGCATCCAGAACAGCCCCAAGGTCCCTGGCGCCGTGCAGAAGTACAACTGGGCCTGGCCCGCCGTCGGCACCATCGCTAAGGAGGAGGGCTTCGCCGCCTTGTACAAGGGCTTCGTGCCCAAGGTGCTCAGGCTGGGTCCCGGCGGCGGCGTGCTGCTCGTCGTGTTCACGGCCTGCACGGATTTCTTCCGGAAGATGAGGGAGGGGGCTGTTGTTGTTTAAACTGGGGATGCGGTTTCCTTCTCCTTCTTCTTTCTAGGACAACGGACGACGCTCGATTCTGGAGACCTTGGTGCCGGTTTGATCGTGGTGCCGGGCACATTGCTTGCTTTCTAGAAGAGTTCTAAGTTCTGCGGACACACTGAGGTGTTTCGTCCGGGTTGGGACAGTCAGACTTCTATCGTGTGCAGCGCATGATTAAGTGCAGGGTCAGAATCAGATGAGGTCTCGTTGGGAGAGATGTAGGTTGCATATTTGGGTGGTTTTTACGCGGGGGAGCTTCTATGCATGTCGGACATATTCCAGGGGAAGGCAGGGCATATAGCCGGAGACTCCTAGACTTACAATACGGCCGTGTAGATACCTGGGTCTGTTTGATACCTCTACGCATGCCTGTGCGCATAAATTCAGGATATACGGCGAAAGAAGTACGCGTTTGGCTCAGAGTGATGAGATGATCTTTGTGCACGTGTCGGATGCAAACAACATGATGCGGTGAAAGAGCAGCAACTAGTACGGTACCGGTCATATGATTATCACGCACTTTCAAGAATCTTGACAGGAGATCTCTTTTGATATATTCCGCGCCCTGTCTATCGTCTTGTATCTGCGAAGGAAGCCATGGTGTAGTCTATATACACCACGTCTAGGAAGTTGACCCCCGCTCCCGTCCGTGTCTAGTCCGTTTCGTCGCCAGCACCTGTACTCCTAAGCCAGTATGCGACGGAAAAGCCCAAGACAACCGCAAGATCAGATGACAAGCAACCAGATCACCACGACGCGAGACATTTATTGTACATGAGGAAAAGATCAGGAGTAAGTATAGATCGAACATGGTATCACCCGCTTCGTTCCAATCTCTCGTCCGTCTTGCATCGAGGCCCCTTTCGGGTGACCCGGTGCCCTCAGACAAACAAGACAGCAGCACACCATTGCCGCCTCGATGGGATATCTCGATCCCTTTTCTGTCAACCACGCCGCTCCCATTCTGGGAGTAAGAAAGACCAGGTCCGGTGATAGCCGTTCTGCTCGGTAAAAAGACGAGTGGAGGAGTGTACGGGGGAAACCCGACAGCGATAGACGCAGAAGAAACAAGACGCCCCAGATAATGGTCGTAACCACAGCCGGTACCCCAAACGCCTAGCAACAACCAAAAGGCCGATACCCATATCAGCTAAGCCGGAACGCCGACGCCTAGCATCGTCTATGGGAAAATCCTACACAGCCGATTCCTCGTGTAGACAGAAACACCATGAAAGCCAGAAATATTAAAGAAATAGAGAGGGAAGATTCAGCCGGCCGTTAGAGTTGAGGTCTCAATCAAGTTTTGTCGCATCCATCCCAATTTCTCTAGGTCAAACACTGTCAACTTCATCTTACACGCCGCCTCACCGCAGGCTTCAGTACCCGCTGAGGAGGCAGTCGAGCTCATCAAGCTCAATGCTCTCTGGGCTGCGATCCCAGTCTAGGAAATCGAGTCTTGCCCAGTTGTCGCATTCGGTATCTTTCTTGTTGGGGTTGAAGGGCAACGCACTCGGGCGCATTGCCGGGCTCGTCAGGAAGACCGAACTAGACGTGGTTGGTGCTGAAGCATTCACAGTGTTTGCATTTGCGGCAGACAAGAAGGGGCTCCGGATACCACCGAACAAGCCGGAGTCATCCTTGTTGCCGAAGTCAGACTCAACGCTGGTAGCGACCACCTCGCTGGCATCAGCAGACAACAGCTCGCCGCGCAGCTTCCGTTTCTGCAGTCCATCCGCTGTCTGCGTAAACTCCTTCTCGTCCTTCTCGAGCGGCGGGCTGGTTGCACGGTTGTGGTGATGTCTCGCGGATCCAGTTGCCGTCCCGGCAGCCTTGGCTCCGCCGGCACCATTGGTAAAGTAGTTGTAGCCTCCTCGGAGCGACAGACTGCCAATAGGCGTGGAAGGCATGGCGATATCATCGTCGCCGTCCTCAAACTCCGGGCTGGACAAGTCGACCTCTGGTGAAGGTGACAGCTCGCGTCGGCGAGACTCGGGGTCTGCATCTTCCGAGGTCGTCGAGGCCGAGGGGGCGCTAGCGCTCGACAAGGCAGGCGAGATAATGGCGCGTGCGACAGCTTGCACGCTGGCCAGCTGGCTCAGAGCCGCGGCATGTGCTGGATCCGGTAGTGGCTGATGCGGGCAGGTGCTGAGATAGAAGTAAGTCCGGCGGGGATGGACAGTCTCGAGCTCCTTGGCGAGCGGACAGGGCGCCAGGGCGCTCCAGCAGGAACGTTTTAGGTAGGTCGAGAGGCGCGAAGAGATGATCGCGGCAGGGTTGGCAGACCTGAGAAACACAGCAATGGTTAGTGCGATGATTCAGGGGCAAGGGTAGATTGGGGTGCGCTGTGAAGCTGCACGAGGAGGCTTACTGTTGGACAATCTTGAGTTGCTGCATCAAAACCGCGGCAAGCTCCTTCACTAGATGAGGCCTGTTGCCAGTATTCTGCAACTGGACGATGACCGCTTCGACGATCTCATCGTTGATGCCCTCGAGGTCAACCTTCTTTACCGACGGCACATCGTCGTCGGCATCGACCATGTCGACGGAGGAGCGGTCGGTTGGGGGCGGCGAGGGCGGAGGTGTGTGGTCGAACTTCAGGGTGCTGCTTCGCTTCTTGGCCAGCGGGGCGGAGATAATATCTTGGTCGGACTCTTCGCTCTCGCTGTGCGCCCGTTTTAACCTCTTGGTCGCGTGGCGGTCTTCTCTCGATGGCGGTGCCATGTTCTTTGCTGTCGACGACGGTGTACTTTTACTGCTTGCTACTGGAGAGGCCGATGCTGAATTCGCAGCTCGAATTGCTGCCGCTCGAGCAGCGTGGGTGACGGGGATATGGATGCCTAGAGATGGCAGAGAGAGCGACTTGCGGCGCGTGTTGTACGGCATGGTGGAGGGATGTGCGACTGATAAATACGGGATGCGGAGGCGAGGTTTGACTTTCTATGTCCTGCAGTGTATTGCGGCTTGGTTTTGCTTGCTTCAACGCAGTGATGCACGCAGATCATCCAGCCGGGTAAGAGGAAGAGTCGCAGGTTCCACGAGGTCGCAGGGTGTGTAATTGGATGGGCCGGGATACGTATTCGAAGGGCTGGAACAGGATGCAAGCAATCAGTAGCAATAAGCAACGATGAAATGATGAAAGTATGATAGTACAGGGGGAAATGATTAGGTATTGGAAGAAGCTATTACGAAGATGGGTAGGGAACGTCGGCGGCGGTAACCAGGTGGCGGGAGTGTGGTGGTGTGTGTGTGCAGGTGTGTTTGTTTGGGGAGAAGGGATGAGACAGGAGGGGATGGGCTGACGGCACAACCGGCGGCGACTGCACAGAACTTTTTTTTTTTTTGGCTTGTTTGGGCATGGCCTTCCTGCTTGTAACCGGCAAAAGAAGACGCAGCTGTGCGGGCCTGCATTCGACGCTAAGGTAGCGCTAGGCCGTATAGTGGAGCATATAAGCCAGTCCCAAGACAGTATCAAAGATACGTACCGGACAGGCAACGACAGACTCCGAAAACTCAAAGAGCAACCCAAGGCGGCCATTCAGACGCCAGCGAATTACAAGCCGGGAAAAGGGCGGTGATGATGGCGGTCTCCGCACTTGCACGGCAAACTGCATCGACACAGTTTGCTGGTGCGTGCAAGGTGCGGCCCACTGATGCACAGTCGCTAAAAGCTGCAAAGCTGCAGTCGTGCCGCTCCAGGGAAACTGGGCAAAAGCGATATTTAGTTTTCCCTCCATGATGCAGCCAGCATGCGGCTTGTTGTGGTCCAAACAGTTCGGACGACAATGTGAATGGCAAATCTAATCACACGTACTCCGCCAGCGTCGCGAAGCTGACAAGCGTTGGAATTCCCCAAACTAACCTTCGGTGCTCGAGGTTATGCGCGGAGGAAAGGGCCCGGACAGTATGGGCTGAGGATACGGTACCGTAACCGCGTTCTTCAACCACGCTTCCTCCACACTCAACGCGCTCTCTAGGTCAGCACCCTCCCTGCCTCCCTGGCATGTTCCTGGTTGACTGCAGTGATCTTACCCCTCTCGTCCTCACACACGGTTCGCACCTCCATTCCAGTAGCTAGCTCGTCACTGTGACATCAACGGCCGCACTGGAAGGAGACCTTTAGTACGGCAATCACCTCTGTTGCTTTTTTTTTTGGTGCTAACGGAGTGCCACCCAAAAAGATGCCCAGAAATGTCCATTTTGGGGAAAGCGAGCCATTCAACGTACGAGCACAGGCCATCAGCCGACACGGCCCCTTATTCAAGAACCAGGGAATCTGAGATCTTCCAAAAATCCACTCGACGACGACTCGCGATTCCTCCCGGATGCGGGAAAAGAAATTTGTTCAGACCCACGAGGTCCCCGTAAGACGAGGAATTGAAGGCGAAAAGGGGACTACGTAAAAAGAAAAGAAAAAAGACCCCCAATTCTAGTTTTTAGAAGATCCCGAGGTTCGAACCTGGAAATCCGCTTCAAGCGCTCCACCAAGAAAAAAGCAAGGTCGAACTTCGGAAAGACTCAGGTGAGGCGTCTTTGAATGGAACGTTGGCTCTCAGCTCAGACTGCCCGCGGGTCTCCTTCCGCCTGGCCAGCCAGGCTAGCTGAGACAGCCGGTACCTGCTTCCCAGTTTCCCCGAGGTTGTGGCTGGAACGGACTCCATGAATCCAATAAGTGGATCAATGTCCTGGTGACACACGACCAATGAGAGGCATGTCAAGTCAAATCATGGATCTCTTCCACGATGATATGGTTGTTCGAACTGTATCGAGGCCGCGAGGTACGGCGATTTTGAGCCCCTCAGCAATAATAGTCTCTCATCTATCGAGGTCCTGTGAGGTGGCATAATCCAGTATTACATCGGTCAGGCGACGAAACATCTCTCTTTCTTCTTCCGGCTGTTCCTTCTCTGCACATGCTGCTTAGATAATGTGACTTCTTGAATGCAATGTCACCGAGGGGGTACGCAGTGTCTTGGGACATTTTCGTATCGATGAGTTTTGACTTCTGACTTGTTGTATAGCGGTCTCCATTGGTCTACACTCTGCAGTCGTGCGATGACAGTGTCAGTCATACGGTCCAAGGCATGAGAACTACCATCGATACAGTCAGCGAATGGCAGAGAGTCTTCCCAGCATTTGCGTCTGTCTCGTTTGCCGTCATGTCTCTCTTGTTCCAGTCACTCTTGCATGAGCGAGGCCCTGGCCCCTTTGGTTGAGATGCAGCAACTCCAAGCGTTGTGTGACGGGACATTGAGTGATGCCCAACCTATCGTTGTCTTGCTGCAACACGCAACCATCAGCCACACCCCTGTGGTTGCATCACAGTCACGGTCTCACTCACACAGATGCAAGGGAAGGCGGTGAGCGACTTCCAGCCTCTCCCTTGCTTCATCTGCCATTCCGCTCATCTCACCGCCTTTCTTCCCCAGGTACTGTGTAAGACACGAGGACACCATGCGCTTGGGCCTCAGTCGCTTCGCGTGCAAGCCCGTAGATATATTGGTTGAACCGCATTTGGTTGACGGGCTGGATGCTCTGTTTCAAGTTGAGCTTTCCACGCGATTGTCGCACAACCTTCTCCAAAGTTCCAGCCCCCTTTTGGTCTTGGCCGATTTGTACAGTACATACCGTCCGTATGTCGCTGTCACAGATCAACGCACTAAAGCATTCCCGGATAGACGATCCCGCCCAATGACGTCCATCCTTTTCCCATAACCACTTGCGACTCGTGCCGTATGTGCTTGCTTTCCACCAAAAGTGATGTATAAGATACGGATCATAGCAACCAAAATGTAGTAGAGACCTTATACTTTTGTGACGTTCTAGCAAAGGCTCAACCATCCCTCACGATCTCACTCTTGCTGCATCCTCCCTAAAGTTCTTAACCCCTTTTGATGTCATCGCATATGTCATCCCTCGCGAGACTGCGACTGAAGAGGAAAAAGCGGGGGAGCAGTGGATGAGCCCGGTGATCTCAACGTCAGCTTCATTCTACCTGGTCGCCCGCAAGCCCAGGAAAAGGGGTAAAATAGCGCTCGTTGCAAAAAAAGCAAGATGCGGCTCAAAATGTGCCTCAAAGGTCACGCCAGTGGAGACTTAAATATCTGTCACGATGTACTGGTATCCGGCATCAACCTTGACTAACGTACCTGCAGTACTGTAGGACAGATCCAGCAATGGACAGGCACGTCACAATTTCCAGGGTCGCTGCGGTGTAATTGCAGATATGGATATCAAGTTCAACGGCTTCATATTCATAGTTGCTTCAATTCCAGGCGAAGCGGTCAGCTGTCTACCATGTCGACCAACGCCTCTAATGCTTTCGCAACCCTTGTAAGAATGAGCAATCAAACGCCTGTCTCTAGAAATGTTCGCGAATGAGAGCAGGGACCAAAGCCAAAAATATATTAGTACATGCATACAGTACACCCCGTTTCCTCCCGTCGTCAAAGGTCTCGACAGTAGCCACGTCCACCTTTCCGGGACCGTATGTCCGAAAAGATAAAAGAGAACTGGGCTCCTTGAATAACAGCCCCCCTGGTGGACTATTGCACCCTGCGCAACGCCACACCCAGCGCAACGCCACACCCATTGATATCGTGTAATTCTTTTCGTAACCGCTATCATCACAACAAACCCCCGTCCTCGAGTGGGCGATTTTCTTCGTTCCGATGGCCCTTCGTTTTGTTGGACGTCGATGGACCTTGATCACGCATGTTATGTGTTATGTCGCTCCCACCAAAGGTCCAGTTTGGTATTGGCAAAATAGACGGATTCTGCGTCTTCCTGTTGTAGTATTTTCGACAACCACTTCCGTCCAAGAGCGAGCTTCTCCTGTGGTGACGTCTTCGTGGAGCCCCATTACGCTCTATGTTGTAGGACTTGTGCGAACCTGTCACGGACCTGGAGGCATCATCAGCAAACATTGCTTCGCTGACTGATGCAGTATAATAGCTGACGACTTACCTGAGGGGATGACTTGATCCACGGCAACTCGAAAAAGTTGATCCTCTCGTTCCGAAGTAGCTCCACAACCGTGACGACCAAACCCCAAGGCTGAGCCCAGTAGGCGATCAGTCTCTCCAAGAGGATGCGAACAATTTGCTCACGAATCTCGGACTCTTCCGGATCCTCAAGATCGTGGCTGAAGATGTGGAGTAGTGCCTGACTAAAGTAGTATGTGAACGAGTTCGCATATCGTAGCTGGTTGACCATGCTGCTAAGAATATAATTCCTGGCCTCAGCACTGGATTCCAGAATGAGCATGAACAGGGTCTTGATGTCGGAAGACCCAGAGACGAACGGATTGCTGTTTCGGCCCTGCGAGGCGGCCCTCGCAGCTGCGAACCCGCCGATGTATGTCGTCACCGCGTAGATCAGCTTCACATTTGCCTTAACCGGGACGAACCCGAAGCTTGTCGTCTCGCCATCTGGCTGGTTTATGGCGTGGGTGATCTGAGCAATGGTATCCTCGGTCGGTCCATGCTCGAGAGCCTGGTTCAGGAGATGGAGAAGACCAGCCTCCCGCAGGACACTAGAGGGATCATCCGAGGTGGCTGGCGTCTCATGTATTTCTGACATGGCCTCGACAACCAGGCCTACCTCAAGCGGGTCGGGCATCTTGGGTACGGATTCTGGGGTGGCGAAAAGGACGAGGTTCAGGAGCTGAGCGCAGAAAGGTGGGATCATCTGGCAAAGCTGGATATAATTCGCCGCGATGTAGTCTGGAAAATCGTGCGACAGAACGCCAAAGAGCTTGATGGTAACCCTGTATAACTCCTTGGTGAATTGTGACCCATCCATGATCTTGGACTGGTCGCCGAAATAAGCGACCATCTGCTGAAGAAGCTTCGTATACGTGTCCCAGCCAGCGTTGTCATGCACGCGAAGAAGAGCAGGAACGAGCACGCGATGGGAGACGAGGCCAAGCCATCCGTACAAGAACCCCGGGAAGTATGCCGGTCCCACGTCGAGCAAGCGTGACGCAAACCGCAGGAAGATGTCGTCGCGCTCAGCTTCGGTGAATTGCTCGGAAGCCGCATCGATCTCGTGCAAGAGAATGGAGAAAAAGCGGAAGAAGACTTTCTGGTTGAAGTGTTCGCCACGCTTAGCCTGGTGGTGGCTCAGTATGAGCACAGCGAGGGCGAGAATGGAATTGAGAAGGTCGGCTCGTGATGAATGGCTAGCATCCTCGCTTTGGTGCGCCTTGAGGAAGATCATGATCATCTTGACAAGAGCATCAACACCTTGGTAGGCTTCCACTGTGACTATTCCGCCGGCGGCCATGAAGGCATGATCGCACTTATCCACGGACTTGTCCATGGCGTGGCGGATGAAGATGTGCAGATCGTCCTTTCCAGTGATTACACGTCGCGAAGTCATCTGCTCGACAAATATCGAGGCAGACTTATCGGATGCATTGGGATTGTTGCAGAGGTGAATCCACTCCTCGAAGACATACTCCATCTGCTCCTGTTGGATGCTGAGAACCTCTTCCGGTGTCAAGTTGGCAGGCAGCTCCGGTGGCGGTGCGAGGATCTTGGCCTTGAATCGCTGGCCTCCTTGGACCTCAGGTTCTTCGGCGATCCACGTCCAAGCCTCTTCAAGGCTGCGGACGAAGTCCGAGTACATAGCCAAAGGGCTATCATTGAGGAGGGCGAGGCCCATCAGCTGCTCGAGGAAGTCAATGGACCCTTCCTTCCGCGTCTGGAGTGCTCTCGCCATGGCGTTGTCAATATTCCTCCAGTCGAGCAAGTCAGTGCCGAGGAGTGCGGAGACGAGAGGAAGATGCAAGAAGAGATGGCCCGGCTGCTGTTGGAAGTTGGCGCGGATCCTCTGGCTGATCACATGCCCCGCGATCCTGCGTAGAGTTTCAAGGACGTGTACCAGGGTCTCAAGGATCAGACTGTCCTCAACTTGATTGAGTAGCAGGTGCATGATCTGTTCCGCCGCATACATGACAAACTCCTCAGAGGTTTGGTGGGTCTTGATGACAAGTTGCACAATAGCATCGATAAGGTCGAGTATCGGATGCGGTCTGGGCAGGTCCTTCAGGTGCTCCTCCCTGGCATCAGCCGCTATTCGCTGGAGCTCGTGTAACAACTTCGTGAACCTATCCGCGAGAGCCCTAGCATCCATCAATCCCGGCTGGCGACCATTGGTCATGGCTGTCTGCACTGGAGGGTAATGCTGTACTTGAGCGCTCTGGGTTGTGAGATGAGGTAATGATGGTGTCTCGGCAGGCGTGGGTATGCTAGGCAGAGTGCTGTACTGGTCCTGAAGGACCTCATTCGCCAGTGATCGGGTGGCATCGGATGCGGAAGGAACATGCGAGGGCGTCGTGCTGACAAGGGCAGCCCGTGGCTGACGAGCAAAGTCTTCGTATATGGCCAGCTGTTCCGGATTCAACCCTCCCATGCCATGTGAGAGCTTGTAGGGGTTCGGGATGGTCATGGCCCACCGACTCAAGTTGTGGTCAAAGTACGGTTGATCGCCTCGTTCCATCCTGTGTCGGCGTCGGTTCTCGAACTCATCCTCGAGCAATGCCTCAATCTCTGGTACAGCCCGCTCTTCGGCGTGCTTCTCAATGACGCTCGATGCCAGATCCAGGTTTGAATTGACACACATGATAATGACTCCTTCTGGTAGGCCATTTGGCAGCTCGTTCGCCAGGTTGCGCAGGTAGTTGGTAAAGTTCGCCCGCAGGGGTTCCTTAGAAGTCACAAGTGCCAAGCTGCCCGCCGTGGATTTAACCATGTTGATGGCAGAAGTCCGCATCCTATTCTCGTCCGGCTCCGTACAGAAGTCTTTCTTGATCATCTGCGCGGTTGCTATCGCCGCAATCGTGACGCTCCTATCGACAACAGGTTGGATGATATCTTGGAGGGCGCGGGTGACGGCTGCTAGGACGATCTCACGGAGGCGTTGGCCGCCCACGACCTCGGTCTGAGGTACAGTGAGGCTTGGACCAAGGTCAGGAATAGGTGGGACGACGGCGTGCAGCGAGAGAGTATTGGACATCGGAGGCGCCATTCCGTTGAGGGACATGTTCTCAAATGCGTCCAAACCGTCTTGTTGCACGACCTCGCCGACATCTTCGATGGGGGGCCGGTTCAAAATTTCTCCAGTCGGCTCAATACTCTTGTGATCGAGGCTCAGACCCTTACACAAGACTTCGATCTCAAACTTGAGATTCAGCTTAAGCTCCGCATTGTGATAGAGTTCAATGAGCAGGTGGATGATATCCATCAGCCACGGGTTGGGCGGCCGGAAGACGTTCGACTTGGCGCCCTGTATAAGGACCTTACAGACAAACGGAATGACCACTATCAGGCGCTTGGTGTCGTAAGCTTCGGTCAATAGGTCCTTGAACGCGATGTTCTTGTGCCTGATTGGTTTATCCCTTGCGAGAGTCAGAAGACCAAGCCAACCACCAAGGTTCTTGAGGTGTGTCCGTTCTGTTGAGTTCTGCAGTGTGATCTCCGAATTCAGCATCCTCTGGACGCTAATGTAGGTCTCGCGAAGCACCTCTGCCCACAGGGCCTTGTCTTCGAACTGCTTTACCAGCTCAAGATAGACCTGGTGGTAGTTCGGCTGCATCTTCGCTCGCTCTTCCACCAGGTGGCTCGCGAACCATTGCTGGTGCTTCTCCTCCAGCATTTCTCTCAACTCGCGGAACATAGACTGCAAGGTCGATTCTGTAAGGTTGTTCAGGACGAATTGTATCTTTCCTTGAGCGTCATCATTAGGCTCTTCGTAGACAATACCGGGCGGCAGAGGGTCGACATTGATGGAGCTGAACGGCGGTGTTTGTGTTTCGGAAACGTTTCCATCCTCAAGTTTGCCGTTGACAAGTGTGTCGGCACCTAAGCCGGGAGTGTGGACAGCATTACCATTTCCATTGCGCAAAGAGCGCGTCCGATCGTCCTCATCAGCACGAACGATTTCTTCGGCCTTCTTGTACGCCTCTGTGCCTAACAGCCCCGGGATTTGGGTCAGTAGCTTGCAATAGCCAGGCCATTCATGCAGACGCGAGAAGAGCTGCATAAGAGCCTGGAGGCCAAATTTGTACATGGACTCGTGTGGCTGGTGGTCACGCACTGACTCGAGAATCATGCCAAGGCCAACCTTCAGCGGCAGGTTAGACACGAGCTTGTGAGAGATGATTCCGCCAAAAAGCACTGCCGTGGTTGCCAGAGCCTCGAGTGGGTAATCGATGTAATGGGAGTATTCATCGAGAAGGCCATGGATCATGCTGGCGAAGACATCTTGATCGAGCGGATCTCGTGACTTCTTGTACCGTTCGAGAATATCGACGACGGTGCGGACCTGTATCTCATCGCCATACATCTTCTTGTAGTGTTCCTCCATCTTGGAGTTTGCGGCCGGAGGGAGAGCATTACCGTCCCTGCCATTGGCGTCGATGATGTCGTCGAACCCCTCGCCGTAGTTCACTAGCCGGGGATAGGCGCTGATACAACGCCTCTGGAGGAAGGTCAGCTCCGGGCTTGGCATTGGCGCTGGCATGTGGTCCTGCAAAATGTCGAGCAAGGAGGATACGGTCCGAACTTGCAAGGCAGTCTGCACCTTGATAGGGGGTTGGCCCTCGGGCGGATTCTGATATTCCAGCTCAAGGCTTGACTTGATTAATAAAAACTGTAACAGCGGACCAGTCACGTCGTTGCCCAGTTCGGCATTTCGCCGTGACCATTGTTGTAGGTCAAGGAAGCCTTGCGCATGTGCCAAAGCAGTCAAGTCGAGCCCGAACCCGTTGGGGAGGTAAACCAACTCATCAAGCCAACCATGCTCCACGGCATGTTCCAAGATCAGCGGTAGGTCCATTGGTCTGCTGACGTGGGCATCGACAAGCCTCTGTTTCACCCACTCCTTATCTTTGCTCCAAAGGCTTTCCAGTACAAAGTCATACTGCGCCGACTGCTTCGAGAGAAAGTTATCGAAGAGAGTATTGATCGTATCCACAGCCATCGGAGGCCAGGGCTTGGGTATGCCGAATGCCGATACCACGAATATGTCCAGATTGGGAACGACAACATCCTGGAACAGCCGTTTAGCCTCGATACTCTGTGACGCATGGATTGAGTGCAGCGCCACGTTAAACACTGCCGACAAAGCAGCAACAGAGACTAACGGATGCCTAACAGCATAGGCGGCTCGGTCGCGCGCCGCTGCCGAGGCGTGAGCGTAAGAATCCAATGTGAGAGTAGGCGACAGGTTAGGAATGGTGCTGGCATCGAGCTGATCAGGCGTGAGCGAGGCAAACGCGCAGATGAACGACAGCTGCGTCTCGGGGTTGTCCCATTCTCCGCCCCAGAGGCGCTGGATGTCGAAGTGGGCGCTGGCGTCCTGCGCAACCGGCAACAGTGCGTTGTAGAGCCTGAGAAACTGGGCAGACGAGATGCGGACATCGCGAACATCAAAATACGAGACAACGTCCTGCCATCGAAAGTTTTTCGAAAGGACATGCCTCAAGGCAGCCACAAGGACCGACGGGTTATGGCGCTGAGTCTGGCTGATGGTGGTGTACATTAACGCAACAGAGACCTGCTCCTCGCTTAGCGGGTTATTGCCGGGTCGGTTCTCGAGGTACCCAGCGCATTTCGCCTCGCTGGCTGTGAAGTCCGGGCCCGTCCTATGAATATAGAGAGCAAGGGCATTGGGAGGTCTATCTCCAAGGACCCGCATCAAGTCCAAGGCAGCGAGTACCTGGGACGGTGGTGCTTGGTCTGACTGGGCGTAGCGTGCTTGAACGTTGTGCCTTAGCTCGGCTTTCGCGGCGGCGTTGAAGTTTGGAGGATGGAGTTGGATGAAACGATCAATGATCTCGGCGATGAAATCGGGGCTCATGTCGGCATGATCGCCGTCGAGACGCCGGAGGATATTGACGAACGTCGGGAAATTTGTCGACAGGATTGCGTCCGCTGTGACGCGTCATTAGTACCATTGAAAAGTCAATATAACACATGGAGACCGCCTGTTCCAATGCGTACCTTTAGTCTTCAGATCAGGCCGCGAGCCCAACTTGAAAGCAAGAGCCAAGATGGTCTTCTCGAGAGCATCGAGCCTGAAATGCTCCATGAACGTCGAGAGATCGAAGTCGCGGAATATGTCCTCATTGCCCGTCTCGATGGATTCTGCTATCCGCCTCGCTTGCTCCGGTTCCGTTGAGAGCTTGCGCATCTCGCCGACCAGCATCGGATAGGTGTTTCCGGGGTTCAGCACCGGCCGGTTGAGGCCGGGAAATATTTGGGAGGCATTTCCCGAGACCAGCCGGGTAAAGTATTTGGTGTAGGCTTCCATACCGTTGTCATCGATGAGCTACAAGGTTGATAAAGAGTCAGCGAACGGCTCCACGCACGGCAAGGAGAGATGGGCTCGCAATAGCTAACCTTGCGCAGTTGCTGCCACTTCTCGTCCTTCTCGTCCTTGATGGTGCTCAGAAGCAGGTAAACCTGAGCGACAACTATCTTGGTCAGGGAACTTGACCCTGTGGGGCTGCTGGTGCTGAGGCTTGCACCAGCTTGTGATGGGTGTGGAGAGTGGCTGATCCCGGAGTGGACAGTCTGAAGGGTCGGATTTGGCGAAAACGTTCCCGCTCTGGATTTAGAGACCATGGAGTAAGGTTAGTTCAAGATGCCAGGAGTCGTGGAAGTTGGTGCTGCTATCCTCGGGATGCGGGACAGAGCATGAACTTCCGTCTCTCTGGTCAAGGTCGCGACACGCGAAGGCCAGGGCTTGGAATGGCGGGGACGAGAGATCTGTCGATGTGACTCGGGCTGGCGCGACGTCGGCTGAGGATAGACGGAGGTCGCCGTTACAGGTGATAGCTGTAAAATATGTGATGGCCAGAGGTCGAAGATTGAAAGGTATGATTGACTACCAAAACGTGGTGGAGGGATTGTGATGATGGTGAAGTTGACGTTGGCCTTTTTCGCAGGTACGTGCTGAGGTTGAAAGGGAAAATCCACACGGGCCTTGTCACTTGGGGAAGCAGCAACTGCGGGTCCTTGGCTGCTCTGGTTGGGTTTGATTGGCCAAACGCACAGTGCTCGGCAGGGTAGCTCTTTGGGAGAAGGCTGTGGCTGCCTGTTGGCCCGTGCGCCCATCTGACGGATATTCCTCGGCTCTTTTCCAACGACTTCAGCTCGACATCGCACCTTGCGAGATCAAGAGTAGGTGCCTTCTTTTGCCTTAAGGTAGAATCAAATCATGGATACGCCTTTACCTGGTTACTAGATGACCTTCGACCAGGACTCTACGTCAAGGCTGTATGTGCGGTCTGTGACATGTTCATACGACAATTCAAGGTAGAGCTCGGCAACGACGGCCAGAACATGGTCAACCATGGATGGAGCTAAGTGCTTGGGTGTTTCCTACACCAGCTAGCTGATGCATTACCCATGATGCTTTGCCTATCACCATTACTTTGTTTACACTGCCTTGTGACCATGATGAACTTTGAGCGGGTGGCCGATCAAGCTCGATTTGCAGTGTGCGACGGGTGTTGAACTTGATGGCGTGAGTTTGGCTCGTTCTCAGCTCTGCTTGTTTCCAGAAGAGACCAAGCTTTGGGATCGTAGTGAGCTTTCCTGGTTGCTTTTCGCGCCTACCTGCGTTGGTACGGAATTTGAGCAAACTCGAGGATTGGAAACTAGGCGACCTCCATGACTGTGTGTTTTCGTCAGGGCAGTGGATTCGTCGGGGAAGGGACGATAGTCATCTCGGTCTCCTACAAGATAGGCAACCTCGATGGGAAGATAGAGAGCTTCTAACGTTAGGTTTTTCTCGAACACATATACCATAAACCCTGAGGTTAGTTGAAGGAGCTCTTCCTGGACCTTATTGAGCTCGTACGACTTCTTTCGCCTGGATCTGCACACCTACTGTTTACTCTTCACCTAGGTAGCTTGGCGGATTTGAAAAAGCTATCGGCTGTTTGCGAACTGTCGCGCCTCTCATTATGGTGCCATCCTCGGAGGCTTACAAGAGCATTTTTTTTTTTGAGCATTCTTGGCCACGGATCATTCAGTCAGGACGACTAATCGCCATATCTGACTCTGTTGGCTTGAAGATCTTCATACTCCCTTGCGCACTATTGTCACCCAACAGTATCTCTCGTCGTTTAGCTTGCAATTGAGCCAACCGACCTTGACCTCTGCAACGAAGGAACGAATCAGGGCTTACAGGGTCAAGGTGATATCAGCGGACCTCAAGTTTCTTGACGAGGGTATGTAGTCCCTCTTCTCAATCTTTCCTGTTCTCTATGTTTAGATATCGCACTCCCTTAAATCACATACCTCGCTTACGCTTTCCAACTTGAAAGACAGGTCTTACCTGGTGATGCTTTATAAGATATTCTTTCGAGATTCCTAACTTCCATATTCCTACCCCCTTAAACGCAGTACTTCTACTCCCCAGCCGCAACATTCCTTTCTCTCTCCCTATCTGCTTCCGAATACCAGATTACAGCGGTTCGAAGAATTGCTTGATATTTGACCACCCTCTCTGGCTTGAAGTCCGTCGTTTGTCAGAGCCTTTCCGACTTTGCCTTGCCCAGGGTACAGTGATCGAAGCTCGCAGATTGCTTACTTCCACTTCAACCTCACAGGTATTGATATCAAACGCTAGACAGCTCCTGCCTCAGACGTTGCTTTTCTTGAATACTAGGTATTGACCTCTTTTCAACGCTTAAACTCTTTCCTTTATTCACCTACGATAGCCGTACACTGACGTCTCTTCTGCGAAGCTCCTCTTCCGCTTTCCTCAAGAGTTAATAGTTGCTCTCCCAGTCCGACCCCAGCACACTCCCTCCAAGCTGCTTGATCATTTATGTCCCTGGCCTAGGCACCTTACCTACCAAAGGAATACTATTCCTTCCACCTTCTGCTTGAGCGGCACTCTTCCGACATATCCCCGTCAGTCCTTCCACCCTTTCACTCCCTATACACGTTCTACTCTCGCCTCCTGTCAATACCATCTCGAGAACTCAGACCACAAGATCCATGTCTTTCAGACTCACCATCAATCCTTACTTTCATGGCTATACTCGTGTCTAACCTTGGATTTACTAGAAACGCGCCGTCTAAATCTCAAGTCACCCAGCTCATCATGGCCCAAGAAACCGAGGCAATCGACCTCACCCAGACCGATGGTGAGTCCGAAGGCGAGAAGTTCTCAGTCCCGTGTGGAGACCCGCACCATGCTATACTACTGAAGGCCATGAGGAAGCAGCTTCACGATAAGCAACAAGAGATAGCGGAGCTAGAGAATCGGATCGACACCAGGGATGCGACCATTGCAGACCGACAGGCTCGAATCGCTGCTCTACAAACAAGGGACGCAACTCGTGTTGCCGAGATTAGGCGTTTGGAGGCTCAGGTAACTGCATTGCGGGATAGACTCGATAGGCGTGAGAAACGGCATAAGCGAGTAAGTTGTCTTCTCGCCGGGCATTAAGTACCTCGCACAGTCGCTTTTCCTGCAATATTGCTCTTGGGGGCTCAATGCACTAACACGATCTAGACGTGGCCCAACAAGCTGAAGGCTTATATTGTCAATGGAAACAGACAGCTAACTTACGACACGATACACACCCTCTGGTAAGTGGCTCGATTCGAATCTATCGACAGTCGTCAGTTCATTTTGGCTGATCGTAAGTAGTTGCAAGGAGGAGAATATGTCTACCAGAACCAAACTTACGCATCCACGCATACGTCTGGGCGTGAGTTCCAACGGCTGGAAGCCGGAGGATGCGGCGGCTCTGCCAGGACAAAACAATGCCACGTTTCCATCCTTCCATGCTCTCCCGGCTGAGATCCAAGCAAGGATCTTCCGCCTATGGCTACAAAAAGACCGCCCGATCCACTGCTTCTCTCGACTCGATCCCTTCGCCGCGCCTTCGTCTTGGCCTGTGACCAAGAGTGCCAGCGGTATGTATAATCGCTTCTATTGGGGCGAGGAGCGATTACTCAACCTGACCGAGGATACCGCGGATCCGCAAGTTGTCTTGGGCCTCTTTTTGGTGTGCAAAAGCTTCTACTTTAAGGGCATGCACGCCTTTTACGGCTTGAACACTTTCGCGTTTTCAAGCCTTGGCGAGTTCGGTCGATTCTGTAAAGGCATCGGAGACCGACGAGCCTCGCGACTGCAGTACATCGAGCTCACATGGGCTGGCAGTCAGTACTTGACGGCCGAACCTACCATCTCTACAAGCAAGAGAGGCAAGGCAGTTCAGAACTGGGACTCTGTCCGCACGCGACCTCTGAGCTTCTTCCTGAAGCTGCGACGCCTCCGTACCCTTTCCATCTTCTTGGACGAGTCCGGCCCTGACTACGAGCGTCGCAGCTACGAATCTCCGGAGACTAAAGCCAAGCTCTTAGAGCGCACTGCGAATCAGCCGAACTTCCGTCAAAATCGAAGTATCCGAACGATCCACGGTCTAGATTATCTATATGCTCTCCGAGGTCTTGTTTCGATTCGGCTATTTGACCTTTGGGCCATGCTTGGGGATCAGAGCGTCGTTGCCGCCATGCGTCCCATACGCGATACCACGTTCCTGGCGGACCTTAACAGTACCGTAACCATGCGAAAGTCGGCAGAGGAGGCTAGAGACTGCGATTTGAAGAATCTGCCGCAGCCTTTTCCATCGGAGGAAGGCGCCTCCCCCGATCAGGCACAGCCAGGCAATCCGATGAGGCCCTGGCTACCGTCTCCCGTGGACTGGTCTACCGTTCAAGATTTCTACAGTGACTCACAGGCTGCTGAGGCAAATGTCTACAAGCCAACGCGTACTTACTACGGCGTGCGTGATCTACACCCGGATGGAGGCGACGAGGGTCCTGGTCCAGGGCACAACATTATTCCTCGCGATAACAACAGTGGGCCGCGCCCCAGTGGTGAAAATGGCGATAATGGTACCGCCAATGCCCCTAACAGGAACCCAAATAACGGCAATGGGAACGGCAGGCACGACCGTAGCAGGCCTAGCGCTAGAGCTGGACCGTCCCACCAGCAACCATCTGCCCCGGGTCCCAGTCGCGGCCCTGAGCGTCCAGTTCTCCAGCCGCGTCCAGCCGCGTCCCTGAACGCGAATCCAGGTCTGTCTGGACCTCCAAGCCAGAAGCGTCCTTTGCAGGATAGTGACGCGACCCAAGCCAAGCGTCGCAAGCCTGATGCCCAGCCTCTCCCGGCTCATCCTGGCCCAGTTCAGTCTGGCTCAGCTCATCCTATACCAGCTCAGTCTGGTCCAACTCAACAGGGCCCTCAGACCAGGGAGCAGCTCGTCCGTGAGGACCTCGGCTTACTGGCTAATTGCACATCCGTGTCTTCGCTGTTCAACCCGTTCGCGGAGAACCTAAAACGGCGCGACTGGTATCTGATCAAGCGCGTGTTGCAGCGGAGCGAAGCTCGCGAGAACCGGGCTAATTTCCACCGCTTGGTGCTGGCGGAGGGCAAGCTACCGGGCAACTGGTCCTCTGCGCATCGCATCATCAAGGCGCTTTTGAACTAGTCAAATGGAGCCGTGCTTCTCCATGCAATTCTTTTTCTTTTCTGCTTTTTCTTTTTCATTTTTCAATTTCTTTCCGATTCGGGAGGAACACGCCAGCCCAAGATATCGGGGAGGGAAAATATCTTGAAGCTATGCTGATGCCGACAGTTTTGCGATATCTTGAAGGAGCTGGAGCCTCCTCGTTGAGGCAGGGAGGTTTGGGCTGGTGAAATATTCGGATGTGGGACTTCAAAGCGGTCACTTGGGAAGCACACGGTCACTGAAGATCAACTGGGATTGGGGTAGACTCTTCAAAGGGAGTTTTGACTGAAATGTCCGAGAGGATTCTGATTTGTTCTTAGATCTGCAGATATCTGGGAAGCACCATGCAGCAGGGAAACAGCACCTGATAGCGATGAACTACACCTCACTCACACCAATTGCTATCTAGTCGAACTTGATCTTCGTGCCCTGGAACTTGACGTTCTGCTCCTTCTCCTCTGCCTTCTTCTTAGCCTCCCAGCTAGGATGCAATGGTCCCGTATTGTCCGTCTTCCTCGGCTTAGGCGGCGCAGGTGCCGAGGCCTCCTGCCCACCGTTACCAACAGTCTTGGAAAACGGGTTCGCGATACCCTTCTTCCACGGCGTTCGGGCGCCCTCCACCGCTCCCCTCTTGGGATCCCAACCTTGGTCCCTCGCTGGTTTCTGTAGATGCTTGGCCTCCGCCTTAAATTTCTTCTCCCAAATCGCCTGTCGTGCCCGTTGTCCTCTCCTGTTTTTTCGCGGCGGGGCGATATCGAGGTCTGACGCTGACTCGGAGCCGGATATGTACCCTCCCATCAGCGAAGGTAGGAAAGTGGAGCCCGTAGTCGGACCAGTGTCTTCGGTTGCCCGTTTCCTTTTAGTGCGTTTGGGTGAGGGCGATCGAGATATCGCGGAAGAATGGTCGCTGTTGCTGTCGCTGTCGTCGTCGTCGTCATCATCATCATCGTTATCCTCCTCCTCCTCAGAGTCATCATCTTCGACACTCTCTCGCACTTGCAGTTTCGCTCCCCCATTGTCCTGGACTGGTTCCTGCTCATCGCTCGAGAACCCGCCAAAACTACTCTGGTCGTCGCTGTCATCCTCTCCCTCCTCGCTGTCGAGGTCTATGTCGCCGAACCCGTCATCTTCCTCCCCTTCATCCGATGTGATTTGCATGGGGTCTTCCTCGTCGTCACCCTCAGAGCCAGAATCCTCCTCCGAGGAACCCCCGAGCAGCGCCTCATATTTTGCTATAGCCTCCTCCGCATCCTCATCAGGAATATCCTCTGGTGGCGTCTCCTTCAAGGGCCTTTTGGCTTTCTTCTCTGTCTTGAGCTTCTCCTCCGAAACAAGCCCGATATCTGCAGACCGTTCTGCAGGATGTTCCTCCTTCTCTTTCCTTCTGTCCTTCGCGAGACCTTTGCCCTTCTTTGGCGGCGCCTCCACCCCGAGGGTACTGCAGATTGCCGGTATCGCTCTCTCCAGAACCTGCTTGGGCTCTTTTCTGTTGTACAACGCGCTCGTCACATTGTGAAGAGCGACTCGCTCCTCCTCGGATATGTCTGGTTTCGGCGGTCCGGCCTTGAGCTCGGTAGGGAGGTTAGGGGCTGCGGCAATAGATTTGATCTTTAAGAGGGAGGCGCATAGATGCGCGTGGGCAGCTTGGTGAAGGTCGAGAGACTAGACTCAGTCAGAATCTGGAAACGAATAGAGGGCCAATGGGTGAGCAAACCTTCAACACGACGATCTCCTTCTGCAACCGTTCCTTCTTCTCGGCCGTCGCCTTGGAGTCCTTCAACCTCTTGGCCTGTCGCTGCCGCTCGAAGCCCTTGGCGAGCTTGAGCGCATGGTGCAGCTCCTGTCCGAACTTGGCGAGCTGCTCTTCGACAGTTTCCTCCACAGTCCTCTTTCGTTTGGGCATATTGTGTGACTGGCTGTGCCTTGTGCTAGACCTCGACGAGTTGTCGTTGCAGTTTTTTCGGATACATGAGAAAAGCAGCAACCTCGATACAAGAATTTTAAGCGGGGTCGAGTCCATCAGCGGAGCTAATGCAGGTCGACGATTTGACAGGGGTCTTAATAGCAGTGCCCCGCCTTGTCGATTTGCGGACGCGTCCGACGCGACTGCCCCGAGGTCCATCAAGGGATCCGAAGTCAATATCAAAAGTCGACGGGGACCTACACATGAGCCCAACAAGACGACCACACGCCTTCGAAGATGATATAACGTCTGCGATAGATTACAAGCACGGGTCTGCAACATGCTTGTCCAGAAAAACCGCTACATTACAAGCGCAAAACGAGAGATACCGAACCGGTATTGTTGAAACAACAAAGAGATCCCCGAACCAGCTTCAGCCGCATCGATCTCCCCTCTCAACACCTCATTTCTCCCATATCACAATTTCACCATGATGGCAGCACGCACAGGCGGCAGCCTTCCATCCCACGGCGCCCCTTCACGCGAGGATTACAACAAGCTTCCCGAGGAAGCAAAAACGCAAATAACTGAAGCAGTGCGTCCCATTTCTCTCGTGTCCGTGGCCACACAGTTGCTGAAACTAACACCTCCAACCCTTTCACTAGTTCGGCCTCTTCGACAACAACGAGGACGGCCGCCTCGACTACCACGAGTTCCGCTTCTGCCTGCGCGCCCTGGGCTTCGACCTGCCCAAGCCCGAGACGTACGCCTACCTGACTAAGTACGGCGTGCCGCCCGCGGGCTGGCAGGCGGATAAGAGCGGCGAGTGCACGCCGCCGTGGCGGCAGTTCACGCTGCCCATCGTGCAGGGCATCGCGGGCCACCTGATCGCGAGGCGGGACCCGCTCGAGGAGCTGAGGCGGGCGTTCCGGCTGTTCGACGTCGAGGAGAAGGGCATGATCACGCTCGAGGACCTGAGCAGGGTGAGCCAGGAGATCGGGCAGCCGCTGGAGGAGGGCGAGATGAAGACCATGATCCAGGAGTTTGACTCGAACGGCAAGGGGGGCGTGAGCGAGGACGAGTTTGTCAAGTTGATGTTGTCTAAGAAGTAGGGTGCTGGGCGGCAGGTTGCGGAGCAGGATGGCGAGAAGAAGGAGGGTGTTTTGGTGCCGTGATGGGACGGATTGGGCTGGGTTGATTTGCACATGACGTGCCTGTCGTTTGGCAGGGGATATACGGTATCTGATATCCAAAGGGTGGGGGGTCCAAGAAAGCCGCTTGCAAGCGTTCACTGTGTTATTTCGTCAGTGCTGGATGGGTTAGGGCACCGTGCTACGTCGAGATATATAGGGCATCCCAAAGATAACTTTACCGCAGTACTGGAATGCGGTTCTGGTGGATTTCAGTACTGCGTTCGGGATTCATGTCAGCTTGCTACGTTCCCATTGATGGTTGCCCTAGTCGCCGTTACATTTCCTCTATCTTTTCTCGCTCGGCGACACACCGAGAGCTTCAACAGCAAGATGACCAACCTGGAACGCAGACCAACATAGCATAACGCAACCGCCCTTGCCAAACTATACCCGAGATCCTCTGGGCTGTGCAGTGAGCAGGACAAGTATCGCGAATGCAGGATGCATTACCTACCCTTAGCACAAGTTTTTCCAAAGTGCTTGGGGTGACAACTACATGTATGGGTACAATTTCAGTAGCGAGTGAAACGTCGACTGGCTAGTAACTCAGCCTACGGTCAATTCCATACACCAGGTCAGCAAACCAATAGAATATGGCTAGAGATGGTTCTATGTAACGTCGAATTGCGTATGGGGCCGACGAAGCATCGAAGTAGTCCGGTGCCAGTTGGCCCGACTGATCTTTCGCATTGGTCACACGGACGTGGCGATCGTTGATGTAGGGTAAGAGGACCCTTCTCTCGGATCCAATATCTTACTAGATCTCACTCTTCTGGTCGGTCTTGAGTCGGTGGATATATCTTTCATTAAATACTGCACTGTGCTCGGCGCCAAGTCCCGAGGTCTTCCAAGTCAAGACGTTGATTCGAACCTGACCTCTTGCCATGATCTGGCCAAGCTTCTCTGACTTGGCGGTCCGTCCCGAACGAAACCTAAATGGTATCATCTTCTGAGAGCCAAGGTACCTCTCTGCGGAGAATTATCAAGATATCCAATACATACCAAGGTATGACGGGTCTCACGCTCTCGTCCTCTCCTGATTCTGCTAAAAACCAGCTAATAATAGCCTCAAGTACTGTACGGTGATGGCGGGGTTGAGCGCTAGCAGCTTCTTGCGGGGGCGCTATTATTAATGCACTTGGTGATGTCGTCGACCGTTGGACGTCACGCCCTCAAGCTTGTTGCCCCTGATTATCCAAACTAGACTTATATCTTTGCCAGAGAACCAAGACCAGAACTTTTACGACCAGCTTACCTGATTAAGCAGTTATCGTAGGTCTGAAGCAGTCATTCCTAACTCCGATCCGCACTCCCGTAGGCGTGACTCGGTTGCGCCGTCGTGTCCTGGTGTCCGTGAGCGACTTATAACTTCGTGTGTTCTAGAGTCCTGACTGTCTGTGACTCACAGATACCCAGGAATACATCATCTCTGTAAGACAGTATAATGAAGTGGTTGACCATGAGCTTCTGCTAACATATTAATCAGGATCACTACCGTTCTCACGTTCAATAGACTAGACTATTATTCCAAGCGCTAAACTCTCCACACCGCCGCAATGTCCGCACCCATAAACGTCGAAACCCTCTTTTCGGTGAAGGGCATGGTCGCCCTCGTCACCGGAGGTGGCACTGGTTCGTCTACTGCCCCCTGCCCCTTCCACTATCTGCAAGTCTCTAACAAACCCTCCCAGGTATCGGCCTGATGATGGCCAAGGCCCTCGCCGACGCCGGCGCGGCGCGGGTATACATCGTCGGCCGGCGCACCGACGTGCTCCAGACGGCGGCGGCGAGCATCAATAAGCCCACCGTCGTGGTGCCGCTCTACTGTGACGTGACGTCCAAGATAAGTCTCGAGTCCGTCGTCTCCGTTATCGAGAACGACGCCGGCTTCCTGAACCTGGTCGTCTGCAACGCCGGCGTCGGCGGGCCACAGGTCCCCTTCCCCGTACCAACAGCAACCACCACCACCGGGGCAAGCAGCGGCACTGTCAGCATCGAGGAGTGGCAGGCCAAGAACCTCGCGTTCGACTTTGACGAGTACACCGACACATTCAGGGTCAACGTGAGCAGCGTCTGGTTCACTGCTATGAGTTGCCTCAAGCTGCTGGACGCGGGCAACAAGAAGGGCAACCTGGGGTATACCAGCCAGGTCGTGGTGACGAGCAGCGTTGCTGCTTTCAACAAGAAGGCGCCTGGCGGGTGGGCGTACGGTCAGAGCAAGGCCGCGGCTACGCATCTTGCCAAGCAGTTGAGCGTTGTGCTGCCTACGTGGAATATACGGTGGGTTTTGCGCGTTTTTTTCCTAGGGTTTTCTTCTTTTTTGCCTGCATTGGAGTTGGGTGCTAACGGAGTTTCTTGTCAGTGCAAACTGTATCTGTCCTGGATGTAAGCAGAACTATCCTCCCATCTCATCGGAAGAGAGTACGAGCGTTGGCTGACTTCCTCAACAGTATTCCCGAGCGAGATGTCGGCGCCAATCGTGCAAGCCGCGGGTGGTTCTATCGATAGCAACGGAGGTCTTATCCCGGTCGACAAGGGCACCGTTCCCCTCGGACGCATGGGAGACGAGCTGGACATGGCCGGTCAGATCCTGTATCTGGCATCCAAGGCCGGGTCGTACTGCAACGGCAACATCATTCTCATCGATGGCGGCAGGCTAGGCACGTTCCCGGGTACCGGATATTAGAGATATTTGGAGGTTGTAGCTGAGCTGGACGACATCATCGAGTCATGATCGGCGTTGCTCTGAGCACCGACGAGTCGTGTGGGGGACGATTCAAGGTGGAAGTGCTGAGATTTAGCAGCCGGGTATAGATGAGACCGGTGACATGCAAGCGCGGATTTGTGGCCTTGACCCTTGTCAACGGACAAGCTGCCACCGCGAATAGACTAGACTTGAAGTTGTGCTCGTTGAAACCAATATCTCACCGGCAAGAATAATAATGACACCGTTATTCGTCCGTCCGTCCGTCGTAACCCCCACGGCCTGCACCGAGCTAGATCCACACCGGTGCTCGGCCATCTTCCATGGCTGGACTGCTATGGAGGCTAGGCAATAGCCGCTGCGAATCGGACAGATTAAGCGATTAGGATGATTCTAAAGTCTCGAATCGATTTTCGGATGGGTGAATAGCTTTTCCATTACCAGAGGCTAAGTTTTGGGTACCGATGTCGGACAGTGGAATATCTTTCAAATCGAGGAAAAGCTTGGTGGCATTCAAGTTTCCACCAAACACGACGCAACAGTCGCAACTCGTTTGAGGCCCATTCGATATCTTCCAAGCATTTGCCTTGTAGGAAACTGCGAAGAAGAGGTGTGCGTAACTGTGCACAGAGAACGGCTTGCTGATTTGCGAGGTTTCTCTCTCATTACCGGACTGACCGGGACGTGCACCGGCACGATCTGGAGTAGCTTGTCTACCGAACAAGCCGCTGGGAGCACTCAAGATAGTCACTTCCTTTCCTTGGCCTGTTTGCCATCTCAAGCGAGATGGAGAAAGCACGTTGAGAGCGTCGCGCTCGCGACAACAAAAATTCCGACTGCCGAGGCACCGCGCTGGTCGCCGCGCGAGACTGAGACCCGCAAGAGGAGGAATATGAGATACCGAGGACCTCTGAGGGTATACAGGCCTTGCCGCCTCTTCTCGCTTCTTCAGAGCGTCAGCGTGGATGTCTTGAGGCAGACTTCTGTCTTTGGCATATTAATCACCGGTCCAACCAGCGGAGCAAACTCGAAGGACGATGTCAACGCTGGGTGATTTTGACATCGCGCGGAGATAGCTCGGTATTATTACAGCAGCTTGCCAGAAGCCCACGACTCACGAAACGAGGACCTGGAGGACGGTGCCTGGAAAGGAACTGAGAAATACGTCAAAAAAAGGAGCCTGCGTTGAATTGGCTCTTGGGCATTGCGATGTCGACGAAGTTGACAAGATCGGACACACAGTACGGACGAGATAAGGAAGAGAGTCAAGAGTGTAATTGGGGTCGCTAAAACAGGAGTAGCTGCTTGGAGATGCTACGGCCCTGTTGGGGAAGCATGCTGACGGAACTTCACTAGCCGCCGAAATACATAAATCATGGGCGTCGAATGCGACATTGAGCGGCTCGGGAGGAGGAGAAGAGGAGGGGTGTATGTGTGTCTGCCGGGTGAGCTTCGGACAGCTGTGCTGAGTGGTGCGCGACAGAGGCACAAACGTAGAGATCGTTCTTGGGCCATACCTATTTGCTGATGAATAGGCGAGTAGCGTAGACCATAGCTTGATTTAATACACTGCTTGAGCCTGGTATAAGCGACGACGTTTCGCTGGAAGCTCAGGGCGAAGACGCGAGTGACGAACGGCGAGAGGGGCTGCACATGACAGTCATGGCCCTCGATACACCGGCTATTACTGTGGTACGGTGGACTCTAATACACCAAGGAATTCAGGTAATGGGTTATATGAGCGAGAGCCAGGAGAGGTGCAATCCGGGTTGTCTGCGTCAAGTAAGGTCGGGTGTCTCACTGGCCGCAAGAAAGCACGTCAACCCCGCATTCCCAGACGCAGTCTGAGAGGCACGCTTATTGGCTGCAAGTCGATGTCGATGTGTGAGATCGGGATTGTTCAAGCAGCCACAGACCGGCATAGATGGGCACCTCCTCATTTTCGGGGCGGCAGTCATGGAGAGAACTGGAGGGCGAGTTCAGGGTCGAGCGGAGAAAGGTAAGGTACCTTACCTCCCTGCCCCCGGAGCACCAACCATCATGCAGTGACGGGCTGTGATGGTGGTGACAAGAGCTTACGCTGGGAATGACAGCAAGACGACATGTATACCTCCTCAAACATGCCAAACTGCATCTTTCCCGGCGGTGCTGCCAGCTATCTGTCGAATCTTAAATACCCAACTGGCGCACCTCCTCTTCTGCTAGACTCGTCCACCAGCCTCTGGACCCCTTCTTGTGTTCGCTGCTTCTGAATCGTGTTCCTGAATCGCGTCCCTGCCCTTGTTTGTGCTCCAATCATCCTCGGCCATCTCGCTCTCTCTCCACACCCGATCTTTGTCCCGTCTACGCCATCCGGAGGCCCGACAACCACACATGTACTACTGGAGACGAGCGTTATTTAAATAAAAGATCCCCCATCCCGATTTCTGACAAACCCCCGAGCAACACATTATAAGAAATCCCTTGCCTCCTCTCTCTTCTCACCTTGTTATATCCGTTTTCGTCTGCTGAGAGCGGGGATAAGCCGTGAACCTGCTGGACGACCAACAACCCGCGACGACCCCTCACTTATCGATAACACGCAGCTGACACGCGACCCGGCAAGCTTCGGTAACCGCACGACCGCAACAGAGCTTGTGACGCAGGTCTTGGCAACGGTTGCTTGTTTCTTTATTATTCCTCGGGACTCAGTTTTGGATACTGCCCATAGTCCTTGTTGAACTTTTCTTCCTTTTTAATCCTTCTTTTGCTGGTAAGTCGAAGCCCTTCGAGAAACCCGGTCGCTCCTTCCCTTCCTCCCCGGATCTCTTATCGATAGCACGGTTCGTTTCTCCACAATCACCCCGTCATCCGTCCGGCAGCTCTGCGCCGCGGACGGCAACCTCCATCGTCGCAATCTCCACCCCCCCAAATCCCCCCCAAATCCTCCCCCACTCTGCCACTGCTTCCGAGCTTCCTATCCTTTCCGATCTCAGACATGGCCAAATACCATAGGTACCTACTGTAGGAGATCAAGAGACTCGGGACTCGTCAGCTTTGGTCGACCCCGGACATCCACCTCGGCCGTTGGTCGGCACAGCGAGCTAAGCAACGAGAGCCATTGGTGGAATCCCGTCCGGGGGCGGAGGGGGGATGTTTCTTGGGCTGGGTATGACGAACCCTGGACTTGGTCCGGTGTCGTCTGGGGCAGTGTCCCGGGGACCAAGTGGACAAGAGAAAGATGAACAGACTTTGAACCTTGCCCTTATTAGTCTGATGTTCTGGTCAAGCCACCAAGACACAAGCCGCGAACAAAAGTATCTAGAGCCGACGTTAACCAGAGCTTCGTCTCTCTCCGATAGTCTCCCCGATATTGAACGCGCCGTGATCGTCTCGGACGAACCTAAACCTCTCGACGGTTGGCCCTCGCCCTCTCACAACTTAACTCAACGTGAGCTCCCGCGTCCCTCGTCCCATACCTCCCTCCTTATCTGTGTCTTCACGAGCACCCCTGTCCAACACAATTATTAAGCAAAGCCGCAGAAGCAACCCCTCCGAAGCAATGGTATCAGCCAAGACGGTCGAGGCCGATGCGGCCGCCGCAGCGACCGACTTCCTGCACACGCCCGTGGTGCGCGCCGCGCTGCCCTTCATCAACGGCGGGCTGAGCGGCATGGTCGCCACGACCGTCATCCAGCCCGTCGACATGATCAAGGTGCGCATCCAGCTCGCCGGCGAGGGCGTCGCGGGCGGGCCCAAGCCGACCCCGCTCTCGGTCACGCGCGAGATCCTGGCGTCCGGCCGCGCGCGCGACCTGTACACGGGCCTGTCCGCCGGCCTGCTCCGGCAGGCCGTGTACACGACGGCCCGCCTCGGCTTCTTCGACACCTTCATGGGCTCCCTGACGAAGCGCGCCAAGGACAAGGGCAACAGCATCGGCTTCGGCGAGCGCGCGACGGCCGGGCTCGCGGCCGGCGGCCTGGCGGCCATGATCGGCAACCCGGCCGACCTGGCGCTGATCCGGATGCAGAGCGACGGGCTCAAACCCGCGGCCGAGAGGAAGAACTACCGCTCCGTGTTCAGCGCGCTGTCCGGGATCGCCAAGACGGAGGGCGTGGCCGCCCTCTGGGCCGGCGCGGCTCCCACGGTGGTGCGCGCCATGGCGCTCAACTTCGGCCAGCTGGCCTTCTTCAGCGAGGCCAAGGCCCAGCTCAAGACGAGGACGAAGTGGAGCTCCAACGTGCAGACGCTGAGCGCCAGCGCCATCGCGGGCTTCTTCGCCTCCTTCTTCAGCCTGCCGTTCGACTTCGTCAAGACGAGGCTGCAGAAGCAGAGCAAGGGCCCCGACGGGAAGCTGCCGTACAAGGGCATGGTGGACTGCTTCGTCAAGGTCGCCAAGCAGGAGGGCATCACGCGGTTTTACAGGGGGTTCGGGACGTATTACGTCCGGATCGCGCCGCATGCGTAAGTTCTCCCATCCGTCCTCTGTTCTTCACCGAGAGACGGGGCCTGTGTTCAATGGGAAAGTGGAAGAGTCGCTAACATATTGTTTGTAGGATGGTGACGCTGATTGTTGCCGATTACCTCGGCTGGCTTACCAAGTGAGGCAAGAGTTGTGATGGTCGGGGTTCGGTGTAGCACACTTGTCCTGGGTCATGTTGTCCATAGAGGAGCTGTCCCTCTGTTCCCTTTGTCTCGTGCTTTTCTGGAGTTTGTGCGGCATCATCGGGCATTAGTTCTGCGTGTTTTGGTTAGTCTAGTATCAGTTACTGGCAATAGACCAGTTGCGTCTTCTATCTTGGAGCTGATGACTCGAATACGGAGCAGGACGGTGGGCGCCTCAGTTGCCATGTCCCTTTTTTGTCGCTTTGTAAGCCGAATCATGGAAGAAGAAGCCAAGAAGCCATTCGATGTGCTGGTTAGCAAAGTCGCAGACGCTGCGTACTGTAATGCAGGTAAGGTAGGTGGTACATTGGCTTTCGAAGATTTAAAATGTCACAGTTCATGTCGATCGTTAGGGTGTCAGGGTAGACTTCGTGGAAAAATCACGGTGCAGGCAGGCCTTGGCCCTGTATGAAAAAAAAAACGGTATTCCAGAAGTGCTTACACAGTACGTATATCTGGGGAAGAAAAGAGTCGGGTATTACTTAGGCTGTAGGCTTGGCTTTCAGAAAATCTAGGTACTTTTATGGCAGTATGTCAGTATTGCAGAAAAGGTACCTACTGTTGCATTGGGAGTTGTCCAGAAGCTTAGTTGGCCCAGAAGGGTGTTTCATATGGTCAGGTACCTTAAGGTAGACTTAGATTGAACGTCGTTGAGCCCTGCACAAAGCTTGATTTGAGGAACAAAGGACAGAAATCAAGAAATTTGAGATTTAAAATATAAAATCGCAATTGAGACGAGATTAAGTTCCAAGCCGTATAGACCTGTGGCAACCGCTGGCATCTGTTCCAGATCACGGACTTGTATGCGTCTAAGGTACTTAGAGATATCAACTGCAAGCGACGGGAGGACGCGACCTCTTCTACTGTGTAGACTTAAGGTCATATTCATGCAGCTCAAAGACAGCTAGCATCTCGATGTGGAGACCGTGACTAAACTCCGAGTCTGGAAGCTCCCAACGAATGCTGCTGCAGCTCTTCGTCTTGGAGGGGCATTTTCTTCCCGCGTCAACTTTGGTCGCGTCGTCGTCTTTCCCTCCCCCGTCCCGTATACTTTCTTCCCTACCTTACGCCTCCCTTGGAAGATGTGACCTGTAGGAAAATATGGACGCTGACTGGGACGAGGTGAGCTGAGCGAACCATCTGAATCCCCGCGTCCAATCGATGCTGGCCAGCCTCCCGCGACGATATCCTTTTGCCTTTGACGACCCTGGAGAAAGACCACATCTTCTGACCACTGTCTGCAATTAGGTCGGTCGCGTCGCCTTTCCGCCTCCTGGCGCGAATGAGTCCCCGTTTCCTCGGCCGCCGACTACCATTGCCTTCGATACCTGCCAAGAGCTTCTGTGGACAGGAAACGATCGAGTAGGTCAAGCCATTGGTAACCACCCGATGTCATCTGGAAGGCTGACACGATAAGGGCCGAGTCCTCTCCCTATATGGAACCGAACTCCAGCGATACACCTCTTTCAGGATACACCCCCCGGCCGAAGGCCCCGTCCGGCAGCTCCTCTTCCATGACAAGGGCGTCATTGCCCTCGGCCCCCGGACCGTGCACATGGCCATGCGCCGGGGGCTGCCGATATGGAACATCCGGTATGTCTTGTCGGTTGGTGTGTATGGTGGTCGAAAGGTCGGTTCTGATTTGCCTGGCGGTCTAGACACGAAGACATGAAGGACCTGCACTGCATGAGCTTCACATCCAAAGGTGCCTCGGAAATACTTGTCGCCGGGTCACAAGACACGATGTTCGTCATCGATATAAACAAGGGCGAGGTAGTAAAACAGGTCCGTGATCTTCCACATGCGACTATCCTAGATAAACCGCTGACACAGATCATGACAGATCCCTACCGAGCGTCACTACACCATCATGAAAAAGAGCCGATATATATGTGCGGCAACCAAGACGGGCCATGTCGATCTGCTAGACCCCATCTCCTTCAAGGTCGTCAAGACTTGGAACGCCCACAGCTCGTATATCAACGACATGGACGCTCAGAACGATTTCATCGTCACGTGTGGTGGGTCGCTCAAGCAACAGGCCGCCCAGACGTACATGCTCGACCCCTATGTCAACGTCTTTGATCTCAAAAACATGACTTCCATGAGCCCGATCCCTTTTCCGCCGCTGGCGGCTTACGTGCGGATGCACCCCAGGATGCTGACCACGAGCTTCGTCGTCTCGCAGCAGGGCCAGATGCACGTCGTGGACATCATGAATCCCAACACGAGCAAAGTCAGGTACGCGAACGTGCTCTCCTACCTGAACATGGTCGAGATCGCTCCCTCGGGCGAGGCCCTCGCAATGGCAGACTCCGAGTCGAATATCCATCTGTGGGGTTCACCGTCCAAAATCCACTTTGCCGAATATGCCCAACCGGTCGAGTTCGCGGAGCCAGAGGAGCCCGCTCCGACCATCGACTGGGCAGGCGAGACGCCCCTGAACACCGTCGGCATGCCGTATTACCGCGAGATACTCGCCTCGGCATGGCCCCCAAACCTGATATCCGACGTCGGTGCACCGCCCGTCAAATACGACCCTGCCTTTCTCGCCAGCCTGAAGCAGACCGAATGGGGACTTTATGGGCGTAACACGCGCGGCATGCGCCGGAACCAGGCCGAGAACACGCGCTCCGCTAGTCATCCAGCCAACGCGCTACAGCCGCCCAAGTTTCTGAGCGAGAAGGCGCGCGAAATGGCTAAATCGTCCGGCCTCACCGCGCCTGCGGAGATAGCGCATGCTGTCGACCACGGTTCGAATAGGGAGCTCGAGAGCCTGAAGCCCGACGCTCCGGCTTTATACAGGAACGTCGAGATCAAGTACAGCAAATTCGGTGTGGACGATTTCGACTTTGGGTGAGTCTCTGCCGGTGTTGACTTTGAGAAATGAGCTGACATGGTCGTCAGTTATTATAATAGGACCCCATATGCGGGTCTGGAGAACCACATCTCCAACTCTTATGCCAATTCACTGTTGCAAGTTATGAATTATACCCCGCTGGTCCGCAACCTGGCGCTCCAGCACGCTGCATCGGCGTGTCTCAGCGACCCCTGTCTGCTGTGCGAGCTGGGCTATGTCTTCGATATGCTGCAGAAGGCCGAAGGGTCGACGTGTCAGGCCTCGAATATGCTGAAGGCGTTGAGCAACCACCCTCAAGGCATGTCGTCGACCTATTACTGCCCGGACCTGTCGTTTTGCTAACAGTGACCAGCCGCACCCCTTGGTCTTCTAGAAGAAGAAGTCCACAGCTCAACACCCTCCGTCATGGTGCAAGGCCTGACGCGTTTCCTCCTCGACCGCATATCAAACGACTACCGCAGCATCCCCCCAGCCTCGACGACACTAGAACGGACCCTCTTCAACCTCCCTGCCGGAGCCGACCACGAAGCCCTCCTCCCCCGCCTCCTAGCGACCTCGGCCGTTTCCTCCATCCGCTGCAACAACTGCCGCAACGAATCCACCCGGCCCGGCTCGACCTACGTGAACGACCTCATCTACCCGCAGCCCAAGCCCGTGCCCCGCGGCGGGCGCGCGGTGAAGACCACCTTCTCCCAGGTGCTCAAGACCAGTATCGAGCGCGAGACGACGTCCAAGGGCTGGTGCAGCCGGTGCCAGCGGTACCAGACCCTGCAGACCCGCAAGACAATCCACAACATCCCCGCCGTGCTGACGCTGAACGCGGCCGTCCAGACGCAGGAGCACCGCCGGCTGTGGGCGACGCCCGGGTGGCTGCCCGAGGAGATCGGCATCATCGTCGACCATACCGGACAGTTCTTCTGCTACGAGGGGGAGGACCTCAAGCTGCATCTGCAGAGGGGGATGCACCCCGTCACGGTCTATTCGCTGGTTGGCGTGGTGGTCAATGTCGAGGGTGGGGAGCAGGGGGCTAAGGGGCATTTAGTCGGAATGGTCAATGGTGAGTTCCTCTGTTCTTAGAGTTCTGTGTTCCCTGCTTTTTGTCTGCTCGTTGTAGCTGCGTTTCTGTTCTTCTTGTCCCATTTATTTCCCGCTCCCGAGTCGACCTTCGTTCGAGCCCATCCCCTCCGAGTCCTTTTGTCATATTGGATACTCTATCCGTCGGTCCGTTGTCTTCCATGCAGCATGCTGCTATCCTCAGTCCCTTATGATGAGGGTACGCCGTCTTATTCCTTTCCCTTCATCGATACTGTCGCGCGGGTCTGTATTGTCGGTGGGTGCACGGTTGCCTGTTGAACTTGTATCATCGTGTCGAGTAGTACTCGCTGGCTCTTCATCTGTACCGTCGTCATGGTCCTCGTGTTGTCGTTCAAATCTTGCTCCGGCGATCTCGTCTGCCGTTGAGGTATTTCTTGGTTCAATCATGTTGCATGTCTGTGCCTCCTATGGCTTGAAGTTGGGTAGACGCTTCTAGTCGGATCCTCGTACTGTCTGTCGGTTTTATGCTATGGTCCAGCTCGTACTTCCCGTGGGGTCTGTGTCGTCGACAAATACAAGCTCCTGTCCAGTCAGGCTGTCATCGCGCTATGCTTCCCTTGTGTCAGAATGTTATTCTTTTTAGTATCATGATGGTCGTTCGCGGGACTGACCAGGGTGTAGTCTCACACTCCGAACCGACGGCTCCTGGAGAGAGTCGATGGCACCTCTTCAATGATTTCTCGGTGCGGCCTGTCCCCCCCGCTGAGGCTCTGACCTTCAATGCCGGCTGGAAGATGCCCTCCGTTCTGGTATTCCAGCTGAAGGCTGCCAATAATCGACAGAGCACGGAATGGATCGACAAGCTCGACACGAGTATTCTTTTCATGGATCCGAAGCCGTCAGAAGAGAAGACATACGAGGTCCTCGCGCCCGACGAACGGCCGGGACCTCACACCATCATCGCCCTCGATACCGAGTTTGTCTCCCTCAAGCAGCCGGAAATACAGATGAACTCGGACGGAGAGAGGGAGACCATCCGCCCAATGTCGCACGCCTTGGCCAGAGTTTCCGTCGTTCGCGGCCAAGGGGAGAAAGAGGGCGTGCCATTCATCGACGACTACATCGCCATCAAGGAACCTGTCGTCGACTATCTGACACTGTACTCCGGCATCACCCCCGGCGATCTGGACCCTCGGACATCGAAGCACAACCTCGTCCCTCTCAAGGTGGCGTACAAGAAACTGTGGGTGCTGCTGAACCTGGGCTGCCAGTTCCTGGGCCACGGTCTGCGACAGGATTTCCGCGTTATCAACATCCAAGTTCCACGATCGCAGATCATCGACACCATCGAGTTGTTCTACCTCAAGAGCCGTCTCCGCAAGTTGTCGTTGGCGTTCTTGGCTTGGTTCTTGTTGAAGGAGGACATTCAGATGGAGACGCACGATTCGATCGAGGACGCTAGAACAGCTCTGAAGCTGTATCGCAGATATCTCGAGTTCGAGGACGCCGGTGTTTTCGAGACGATCTTGTCGGAGATCTACCGTGTGGGGAGAGACATGAACTTCAAGGCTCCGAGGAGGGATGACCAGATTGTCCAGAGGACAGACACGCCTCCTATCTCGGTGGAAGGCGCTCCTGGCCCAACGACACCGAGGAGACCTGGTGCTTCCGGGCAAGTGCCAGGAAGTGGACTCGGAGTCACACCTATATGGAGTCCTGGGAAGGACTCACCCTTGCGGAGGTGACCTGCCCCTATTCCGCGTGGAAGAGTCAATCGTCGGGCAATGTATCAGCTTTTCTTTCTGTGACAGACAGCGATAATCAAACAGCGGTTATCTGATGCCTTCTGGCCGTGTCCCTCATGATCGTTTGCCACAGCAGCCGGCGTCGTGGACAAGGCTGAGGGAGTGTACCTGGGTACTTCCTATTACGGTTGTTGTGGGGTCCACGCGTTGAGTCGTGCTGGCTCTCGAAAGAGGTGTGAAAACCCGATATTTCCTTCCATCACGACCGCGCAATCATCGATGAGGCCTTCAAACTCATGGTATGGCATCTCTGGCTCCTTCTCTCCAACTTACTGTACTTAGATTTCCCGCGCATGCGAGGCGCAATACGCTCTTGGTGCCGACTTCCTCCTCGGTTCTCAGCCCACCCATTTCTGCTTGCTTTCCCCCTTCGACACGGATATCTTGCCAACCACGGCGTCCGCGATGAAGCTCTTTGCTTTCAGGGGCTCTACTGGCTACTATCTACAAGACCTTGATGGCGTTTGGATGGATACTCGTCCACGCATATGACTTCTCGTCGCCGATGCCTTCGACCAGCCTCGACCAGCCTCGTCCAGCCTCGTCCAGCCTCCCCCTTTAGGCCACGGCCCCTCCCCCCACGGGCCACCAACCCCCTCGTGACCTCCTTTCTGCCTGCCAGACACAATACCGCTTGCCCCTTTCAGCGAGCGGTCACCTTTTTGACTACAGTAAACTCTAATCCCACTCGGGCCACTCTGAAAAACTACATAAACAAGGGAAGGGGGGGCCCAAACTTCCTCCTGTTCTCTTCTTTTCCAGAGTTTCCCAGTTCCGCTTGCTTTCTTGACCACGCACGATTTCCACAGTTCACACAGTTACGATGCTTCGCTCCGCTACTTCCCCAGCTTCGGCCACGGCTCACACCCGTGCGTCGCCGGTTCATGTCCGGCCCTACTCGTCGGCTTTCCTTGCTGCGCGTCAACGTATCGCTGCACGTATGCAAGGCTTGTCGTTGGTTCATGTCCAACACCCCTTCGAATGGGCTCAGGCCCCCTTAGGATTGCCGTATGAGTCCCCGGTTCGAGTCCGGCACTCACCCGCCCTGTCCACCTCACCCCGGAACGCGTCACATTCCGACATCCGCGCCCGCCCGTTTTCTGTCGTCTCCTCAACGTCCACGCCCGTGGTCGATCCGACTTGTTCTGTTGCTGCTTTTTCCGCTGACGATAAAACACCAAAAACAATTGAAAACCCCAAAACCCAAAAAAAATCTGCTTTTGTTCCTGCTTCCGTTTCTGTTTCTGCTAATGTTTCTGGTTCAGTTCCAAGTCCTATGTCTCAGGTTATGATTACCCGCCGCCGGTACGATCGTGTGCGTCAAATGGCCGAGGCTTCTCTTGTTCGTCTTGCTTCTCAGTATCCTGATTATGTGACCCTCCCCGATCATCTCGTCTCGTCTTCTGGTTCGGCTCCCGGTTCTTCTCCTGCATCTCGCTCCGGCACGGTGATCCCTCACCATGTCGCGTCTTCTTCTCCTTCGTCTCTCGGTGTCGCGTCATCTTGCTATGTCACGGCTCTTGAATATCTCCCTGACTCGTCTTCTGGTTCGTCTCCTGGTTCTGGTTCATCGTCTTCTTTCGGCATGGCGGCTCAACGTCACCATGTCTCGTCTTCTTCTGGCTCGTCTTCTGGTTCTGGTTCTGCATCTTCCGGCGCGGCGGTTCAACACCACCGTGTCTCGTCTTCTTCTAGTTCCGCTTCTCCCCCTATCTTCGCTTTCCCCTACATCGACACGGGCCGTCCTATCAGCATCAAGGAGGCCTGGGCTCACGTCATCGCTGCCGAGGAACGCGAAGAGCAGCTCAAACTCTCACGTGCGAAGCCCTCTACCGAGGTCGATCCCGTTCCGAAGTCCTCTCCTAAGGTCGGCCCACTTCCGGTTCGATCTCGCTTGCCCCGCCGTCCCTTCTTCTCTAAGATCCCGATCCTGTCTCGCCCGATTCCGCCTCGACCTGTCACGCCTCAACCGGTCACGCCTCAGCGAGTCACGCCTCCGCCGGTCACGCACAGTTACGTCTCGTCTGAGATATCATCACCCTCTCGAATCGGCCCGGCTCCAGTTTCACCTGGTCCCTTCGCGTCTACTATAATTCCCTTGGAGTCGATATCGCCTGCTCCGATCTTGCCTCCGCACGCCTCGATTACGCGCATATCTCCTCCTGCAGCCCGCCCTGCGCCAGTTCTGACCCCTGATCTCTCCTGGCGCCCTCCCAAGCGGAAGCTCAGGAATTTCCCCGCCACTGCCACCGAAGTCCTCCGTCGATGCCGCGAGGTCAAGGCCGCCAAGATCGCTGCCGGCAACCCGGACCCCTCTCTCGCTTCAATCTGGAACGAAATCTCATATATGCGTCCTCGAAGTCCAGATACTTGCCCCCGTGCTCCCTCGGAGCCTGTCCAGCCTTCGCCTCAGCCTGTCGTTCAGTCTCCACGTAAACCCGCAGTTCAGCTTCAGCCTTTGCCTCAGCCCGCAGTTCAGCCTCTTCCCAAGACACCTGTCTCGCAGATACCCGCGCCCGAATGGATCCGGACTATGCACACGCGGTATTCCAGCCCTGTCACGGTGGAGTTGTACCCGAGCGACGCTCCCTCTCCTCGCCCTTCCCAGCTCGACCTTTGGCACCAGCTCTCCAAGCTTCCCTTGGACGACCAGATCGCCGGTCGTGCCCTCACACCACCTCCTGCACCCAAGGAGCCCACTCCAGCACCGTCACCCCTTGAACCCAGTGACGTCGATCTGTCGGACGACCTCATCGACGGCGACATTCCCATGTACAAGCTCGCTGCCATGATGGCCAGGGCCCGGGACGGCACCCCCGAACCACCCTCGAGACCCGAAACGCCTTCTATCCTCCGCGACGGCCTCACCGGATACAGTCTGACACCACCGCGGTTCTGGTGGAAGAACGAGCCCACGCCGCCGAGGAAGAACCCCCGCAAGTACTACGAGGACGACTCAGACTTCACCTATGACTTCAGTCGCACCGTCTCCACACCGGACGCCACCTTTCAGTCCAGCTGCTCACTTGGCTTTCAGCAAGAACGCGAAAAGGCACTTCAGCGCCAAGTCAAGGCCCTCAAAAAGGCGCTCGAGATGACGACTCGTCCTGCCAATTGGTCGCCACCTCCTCGTCCTGCCAATCCCTCACCCCCTTCTCTTTCTTGGTCTGACTCTCCTATTCCTGGCCGGTCTCCCTCATCAACGCCTCGTGCTGCCGAGTTTTCACTACCTCCTCGTCCTGCCAACCCCTCGCCACCTGATCTTTCTTGGTCTGACTCTCCTCTTCCTGGTCGATCTCCCTCGCCAACTCCTCGTCCTGCCGAATTTTCACTACCTCCTCGTCCTGCCAACCCGTCGCCACCTGATCTTTCTTGGACTCTTCCTCCTCCCCGTGGTCGGTCTCAGTCGCCAACTCTTCGTCCTGCCGATCCCTCGCAACCTGACCTTTCTTGGACTCTGCCTCCTCCCCGTGGTCGGTCTCCCTCCCCAACTCCTCGTGCTGCCGATTTATCGCTACCTCCTCGTCCTGCCGCCCCCTCGCCACCTGGTTGGTCTTCCTCGCCTCCTCAGCAAACGGTCGTATTTGTGGACGAGGACGGCAACACTCTTGACTACCAGGACGGCCCCGCTCCGCCTCGTCCCGCTCCCTCTTCCTGCCGGAAGGTGCCTGTGGCGCTGCTCCCGACATCACGCTCGTTTACGCCTCGCGTCCCGATCATGCAGAACATCCAGTCCGTCGCTCCTTCGCCACCCGCCGCGACAGCGCAATCCTCTGCCCCGTCCTGGGGAACGATCGGTCTCGCAGCTGCCGCCGGCATCGTCGGCGTCGCTCTCGGTTTCGCTGCTCGGTGGATGATGTCCTAGACACCTTCCTCGATTCCGCCTACGTTTACACGACGGCAATCGTTCGCTCAGATCTCCAGCTCTCCTCCTCGTTCCTCCCCAAGCCGCGCATCGGGCGTCCGGCTCCCACGGTTTTGTCGTCTACCGGCCCAGACTCGACTGGGTGTCGCTAGATTCGAGTAGGTATGTATGTCCCCTTTGGTCTGTGTGCTAACGATCACAGGACCCTCTCACGGTCTACGCCTTGACGTGGCGAGAGGGCTTGATTCCTCGTGGCAAGTGCCCCGAGGTGACCAAGTAGACCATCCCCTGTTGCAGCCAAGTGGTTGCTTTCCTCTGTTGACGAATGAGTGCCAATAGCCCCTTTTATTTGCATGTGAGATGGAGACTTGAGAAGTCGGTTTTGTGTTGGCTGGGCATAGCTGTGATAGTTCAAATATCCAGTTCATGTCCAATTCGTCAATACAGACCGGTTCCAGTGAGTTAGCTCTGTTATCCTTTTATCCGCTCAACACAGTTGCATACCTTCAGGGACGATTGGCAGCCGCTACGTATGGAAAGGGACGGTGGCTCTCGGTGGTTGAAATTGGATTTCTTTCTCTCCTGTGGCATAGCCAATCATCCTGGAGCTTACTGCAGCGGATGAAGGACACAGCCTCTTAGCTTGGACGTGCCGGAGCCTTGCGAATTTACGCCCAGAGCCGGAGGGTGTGGTCGCAACCCAACGAGCGAGGGCCACAGACCCAACAAAGGGCTGTTTGGAGCCCAATTTACGCCCGTATTATTAGGCTTGCAATCCAGCCTGGCACAAGATAAGTAGGGTCATTGGAGGCATTGATGATGTGATTATGGATCTTCTTTCTCTTCTTCCATATCCTGCGTTCACTTCGATCAAGAAACTGTCCACAGAAACCACAGCATGGGTGTCCGCTGTACTCTCGTCCACCCAAATAAGGCCATAGCATCACAGGAAGACGCGTCTGTGGCGTTGAACTACTTCTCGTCTCTAACTGTAGAGCTCGACGGGCTCAAGGATGGACGCGCATACAAGGAGTCCTCGATCGCCGTTTGGAATGCAGGGCACAGTACCGACCTGACCGCGGGGGACGAATCGTCGCAGACCGTGATCATCAGGAAGAAAGCAGGCGCTACAGCCCCGAGTTATCTCCCGCCGCACTCAGACGACGCCACGCAGAGGACGGCCGAGTTGCTGTTTCAACGGCTCACAGACGTCTACGCCTTCTACCGCCAGTGCTTTGGCCGCCAGGGGATGAATGGCCGCAACTGCCAGCTGCATGGGTTTGTGATGTACGCCGAGGAGGGTAATGCTATGTACGAAGATTACATAAAGGGGAACGGGTCCCACTATCACGGTTATATGGCGTTCGGCCTTGGCGAGCTCTACGGGGCCAACATGGCCACTGCTCTGGATGTTGTTGGACACGAGGCTACCCACGGTGGTGAGTCGGCTTGGGAACCTGTCCGCATTATCACCTGGCGGCGCTGACTAGAATACTCCCCGTAAGTGGTCGGGCACACCACTAAGCTCGTGTACCAAGACCAGTCGGGGGCTTTGGACGAGTCCCTCGCCGACTGCTTCGGCATCATGATGAAGCACTGGAAGCTCGGCCACCGCGACCCGGCAAAGGCAGATTGGGAATTCGGTAGCGGGCTCGCATATCCCTCGCACTGGGGAATGAGGAACTTCGAGAATCCAGCGCTGCACGGCCAACCGTGGCACGCGAGCGAGTACAATGACTGCGACGGCGAGGACAACGGCGGGGTCCACCATAACTCGGGGATTCCCAACCACGCCTTCTACCTCGCCGTGACGGCGGTCGGACACCCTTCGTGGGAGACTGTGGGCAAGATCTGGTACAAGACCATGATCGACGTGGACAGGATCGGCCAGGAGGCGACGTTCTGGGAGTTTGCAGATGCCACAATTCACCAATCCCCGAGGGAGTATCGAGACAAGATCACAGCAGCGTGGGTAGCTGTCGGGGTTCTAGGTAGCGGTGAGGAGGAGGCTTGACTGATATGTTAAGTCTCAGTAAGCAGCCCAGACTTGTGTCCAGTACGTACCTCTTATTTTTGTAACAAGTTCCATATTTATTGATTGATCCCTCGAGGAGTTGAGGGAGCAGTGTAACCCCATCCTTTCATCTGACATCAGCCTCTGTCGCGTTGCCATTTGTGGACTATGTGTACGAGCTGCCGGATTGCATAAGGTACATTCGCCTGTCCGGTCATGCTGTAACGCTGCCGCCTTCTGTCGACATACCTTAGCATAGTATCAATCGTCTAGAGAGTTCCCTGGGCACCTTGATTGCCCTACAACTGACTGACCGCCTAATATTCCGATAATACCTCAGTCAATGACGTCGTTGACCCTCCTGTTCCTCTCTCTCTCTGCCCCCTCTCTGTGTCCGTAGATGTGAGAGACAGCGAAACCAGGAAAATGTCCAGATGCATAAATCAGCGCCAAATTACATACGGTACCCGCTAAGGCGTGCTGATAAGCGACAGATATTAAGCTTCATCCGGCAGCTGTTCAATACCTCTCCCAAGCGTGTGCCCTGAATCTGTGGAACCGCTACTGCACAACGTACCGTACACAAACAGTGCCGTGATCGTGAATCGAGCCAGTCATTGTCCCGGAGGGCAGGAAGGTTGGAGAAAGCGGGCGTCGCACTCCGAGCTCCGTCCAGGGCGCGCCTGCCTGCCCCGCCGCCAAAGTGCCCGCGGCGCGACCCACCACAACTGATGGATCCTTGGGATCCTTGCAAATGCGCGATCCGTGCCTGCCGTTGCTAACTTGCCAGGGCTTGCTATCGGCGCCGGGGAGGCACAGACTCGTCATTGGCCAATTGCTTCGGGAACGCCATGCTGAAAGGGGCAGTTGCCTTCCTCCATGATGATCCTCATTCCTGTCTTGGCAAGCTCTCAAGCAAATGCCCATGCAGTTGATGCACCCTTTCCATGGATCCAAGCTTCCAGGCTTCTCCTCTGCTGCACACCGGCATCTCTGGGATTGGGGATCTTGTCTTGTCTGCGACCTTGCTGGAGCAGGGTGGCGGCCGAAATCTCACGCAATGAAGAGAAGACGAGGGCTTGGAGAGGAGCTGCCTGTTCGGACGGTAGCACAGCGCGCCTGGGATGTTATTATTGTCAGGTACCGTACCACGTATAAAAGCCCTCGGTGGTAGCAAGTGTTAGTCTCTGCCCTCCCGCTCTTT